>JAUZND010004993.1:0-11416 GCA_034780555.1 Coelogynopora nodosa
AATCCATTAAATGAAAATGTTATATAATCTTTCTTGGTCATCAATCCATATAAGATGTCAATGTTGACATTATATGTTCATTGCTTTACTGAAATAATAGAAACAAGATAAATGAATGATTAATTAAAATAAATGACTAATTAGTCTATTGCATACATTTATTTACACATTTTTAATAATTGTAATTGTTTTTTGCTTGAATGAAAAGTGCCATAAGAATAGTGTACTGTGTGGACACGTTACAATGAAAGTATAAATACTTTTTTATTGAATACTAATAGATAACAGACGCTAATTATGTGGCAATAATGTGGTATAATTTATATTTATTGCGTGTTGCATTAAAGCTGTCGTCTCTTTTACTTTTCAAAAACAGGGATTGGATACATATGACTCAATACTTCTAAATAACATGGTTGAATAAGAGATATACTTTATTTATTTATACATATATATTTAACTATCTATCCTCTGGAGATCTACTGTCTATTTTCCGTACATTCTGAGAATAAATAATGTTAGATAAATATATTATTGTTCTCTTTGTCGGACAAAATGATATCATTTTATATCATAGTAAAGCATTTATGTCCTTCAGAGAGTACAATAACCTACACATACTTGTTACAAATATAAATATACATAAAAAATTAAATAATTTTGCACACATATGTAGATTAATAGTTAATTGGATGTTAGATTATGAACTTACTTCTCCGAATATTTCGACTTCACAAATTGAAAGAAACGCTTTCGTGTTCAGCTGGATACGCACTCTTCGGACATTATTCGCGGAGCACCCAATATTGATCAACAGACCTTCGAAAGCTTCTCCAGGATAGCGAGCACAGCGGTGCCATATACCGTCTACACCGGCCGTCTGTAAGTGGTAGAGAAGACCTAGCAATGGTTGCAATATACCGTCTACACCGGCCGTCTATAAGTGGTAGAGAAGGCCTAGCAATGGTTGCAATATTTATAACAATCTCACATTATTTTCTAAATACAGTACTACATGATGACATTCAAGAATGTATAACTTAAATATTTACATGTTACCAGTAGTAGAAGGGTGGTCAACTCTGGATCCCCGCCTCCTCCTTTTACTAAGATGAATACAATAGTCGTAGAACTATAATTTTGCGGTCCTATTAGGTTATGCAACAACCATGTAAACCGATGCATTAAAGAATTATAGGCAAAAAACAAGTATTTGTTTTTTAAATTCTGCAGCCACGTTTCATGTTTGAAAAGGATTTTGCATATATTAACTGCTCTATGAGACCCAACATTTGGTTAAGTGAATTGGCAAGTGTTGAAGAGAGCGCCCATGTACGGCCGTTTATCGTATTTGTTGGAAGCATCAATACTTTATCTCCGAATACATTTAAAAAAAATTCAAACTCATCGTCTTTGATTTATTCGAAAACAATCTGGACCTTTATGAAATCCTTACAAGTAATCATAGGAATCAATAAAATAAAATGTCGGTTTGGGAGAGAGCTGGAATGATACAGAGTCGATATAACTCCTACTACTAATGTATCCCTCAACAAATTAGTAAGTCATTGAGAAACACTCAATGATATCAACAAATGTGAAACATATTTATTGATATGTATTAAACGTGAGGTGAAGGCCTCTACATTGCATGTGCTAGCTAAGAGGGCGGTTTCAGTTTGTTTGCTATTTATTTGTTGTATTGGTTGAACAGGCCACTGGAATCATAGATATTATATGTATTTTTAATAAAACAAATGTTTTCTAACTAAATATTATTCTATCAACTAATAATTATTTGTTTAAATTTGTATTGTTCTTTCTCTATTGATCGTTAAAGCCCCTAATTATTATAAACATATTTTCTAATGTAAAATGGTTGGTTTTCTCATCTATTGTAGGTTTTACAATATCAAATGTCTATTCCTGGAATACAATGAAAGTGATTTATAATTACATTATGCCATCGTTCTTAAAGAAGTGTTCCAATATATTACAGTCAAAATGTTTGATTATCGAATTATATTCTGATAGATTTCTGATTAAAAAAGTTGATTTCTCGTAAAACCCTTGCAAAAAATATCTTTTAGTGAATTACAGAAGACATTTTGTAAATAACCAAAATAAGTATATAATGTGAATGTCTAAATTGTGTACGCAGTTTTTACACGCTATTGTATACGCTAATTTTTATACGCTAAATTTTATTACAAACCGATATTGCAAATTATATTATTCTGATTAATTTAATAAATAACTTCTAAATATTATAAATTATACATTTATTGTACATTTATTTACCATTTCGAATAATCCACCGGTGTCGTTCATAATATTGTTTATTGTAAGAGCTCAACTTTCAGCAAATGCACGAAGCATTCTTATGTAGTTTTATGTATAAGCCAAAGTACCATTTATAACACTTATTAAATATTAAAATAGAACTTAAAATAGAACAACAAACGTTTACAAATGAAGGAACATTTAAAATATAACATAGTGACTAATGACATAGCATAAGGTCTCACCAAGACATCAAAGTTTGATAGACGCACAATACTATCGCTTGACCTGCTGAGAACTGTAACTCGACTGATCTCATATGGTTTCTCTAAATCAATCGTCAACCATTCCCCTCTATTGACTTCTGTACGTGTGCAGTATGTCTCGCTCGAGTTGGTAAATTTAATTCCGTCAACTGCCCGACTAGAAACTCCTCCATGTTCGGTACTGCTTTGAGATGTCGGTCGTCCTCTTGACAGCAGAGTGTCGCCTTTGTTAACAGCCCCGATTTGCTTTGAAAATGCATTAAAAAGTGATTACAAAAATACATGTGTGTTATTTAATTGAACAATTGACTTACCCTGCCATATACTTCCACTTCGCATAGGGTTAGTGATTGCTTTATATTGAGTTGGATTCGTACGTATCGGACATACATTTCCGAACAAAGCAGATTGATTTCTTTTGCAGTAGTGGCTGTGCCCGTATGTTCAGCGCATTTAGTAAAGTAGCCATTGTTACCAGCCACCTAAAGTTAACATTTAATGTGACATTTCGTTATTATTTCGTTTTATTACTTTCTTGGAATGTCTAATATTATGAATCTATTAACTGATATCATTGTAATGCAAACTGAATTATAGTATTTTCTAAATCTTTTAGATTCCACTGAAATATTGTTGATTTTAGTTTACATTAGACGTACAAAGATATACTAATATAGATAATAATTTATTTGTAATTTTTATTTTTTTGCAATGACAAAACCCTTAGTAATATAATTATAGCATTATTATAATCTGCATAATAATAGTTAATCATTATAAAATCTGTAATGACTTGTTATTTTTGTGTTCGTTGCATTGATTATTTCTAAACAGAATAACCAATGAATCGGAACTTACAAAACATATAATAAAACAACTTATAAGTACACATGAAGTCAACATTCAATTCTAATAATTAATATGTGACTTAGTAAGTGTTACTTAAAGTCAACTCAATATGTCTTACCACAAGTCAAATTATTGTGGCGATTAATATGTATAATAAACGATGTCAATTATAGGAATACATAATATGTTATATAATGTATAATTAAATTATTTATTAAATATAATTAAGGATGAAAGGTATGAATACGTCTACTACCCTATAAAATATAACTATATATTTGAAATGAAACAAAAACCGAATACCATTAATTTTCATAATTTAGGCATTCATTTAGACCAAATAAATCTTTTTATTTGTGGATTTTATTTCCCGTTTTTTTTCTTCTTTTTTTTGACTGAATTGTGCATTATACTTTTACTCCAACTCAAACTTCTAAAACATTAAACTCAAAGCCATAACTTATCACTTAACAGTATCCATAGAAATATGACTATTTTTTAATATCTAAATTTCACTAGCTAGCCAGGCCAATCAATTTTCTTATAAAATGGAAGATTTTGATTAATTAGCCTTCATACTTGCTATATAGGGAATCAAAAACTTTATATAGGCTAGTGTCTAACATTAATTTTCTATCCAAGCCAAGCAATTTTGTTTTAATATGTAAGCTTTTGTGTTTATCTTAGTGTACAGTTTTCTGCACATGTGGTGGTTGTGGTCTGTTGTTGCTGCGTTCTTTGGTTTTATTTATTTTATTTTGTTATGGCATGCATGAAGTATTTCAGGTATGTAAACTTTTTATATATTGAACTTATTTAAATTAAATGTTTGTCAATATCGATATCGTCGATTAACCTTTTTTGCATTTAACTGTAATTTATTATTTCATTAACTTATATCCTAATTATATATCTACGTTTATTGTTTTTTAAGAATGTAGTTTGCTTTGACCAAGGCAGTGTCATTCTCTTTTAAGAATGTTGTTCGCTTTGACCAAGGCAGTGTCATTCTCTTTTAAGAATGTTGTTCGCTTTGACCAAGGCAGTGTCATTCTCAATGAGTACAACTACTTTTGAAAAGCACTTACATATTTAATATAATTTGTAGTGAAACATGTTTTATTTTATTACTTTACAATCACTCCTGGCATATACAATAAGTATATTATTTTATTAAAATCAACAATCTAACTGTTTAGCAATATATTACTATACAGTACAAAACATTCACAAAAAAGTTGTGAAAAATGTTATTATTTCTGGTCATTATAACGATTATACGATCTTCGATGACATTAAATTAGACAAATGTATTATATTCTCATCACATTTGTCACACATCGTTTATATAAAAACTTCGTATATGGACGAGGGCTTAAATTAAAAAAATTAAAAAACGTTTTTTAATCACACAGCTAGGTGATAGATACCCTTTATACCTATTTGCGCGCTACCTTAATTGTTCTTAATTTTGTTATGAAGGATGAAAAAGTTAAGTGGATTTGCGAATTTTGTGATTGTTATTAGGTCTCTTAATATGCACTAAAATAGAAGGCTAAATTTACTGACTTTATTTATTTATTTATTTATGAAATTTATCCCGTGCAGAAATATTTTCAAATAATATTGCATATCTATAATAATTTAATAATTTATTTATTTTAAAATACCTCTTTTTTCTATAAAAAACTACTTATGTATATTTTAAACCATTTTATTTTATATATCAATATTTTTAAAGTTTCTTCCGGAGTGTCTTTGGAATTGATGCAGAAGAAACTGAACTCTCCATGCATCCGTAACATACTTCAGACACACATTGATTGATAATATTCTTCCGAGGAAGGAACTTCAGCGCTACTTAGGAATTTGTACCTTTAAAAATCATGCTTGTTGACATATGTAATGTTGTTGTTAATCAGATAATCATTCATAAATCAATAATCTTAACTTAGACATTTCTTACACTTGAGGAATACTATATAATATTATTGTTAGCCAACATGTCAAAAAGGTGTTGCTCATACCTCAAAAGAAACGATAAACTGTAAACTGTTTTAGTTCTTACGAAAATTATATTTGGCTTGAGCGAACTACGTTTTTAATTAAAATTACAGTACATACGACTAAATTATTAAGATAACTACGTTTGTTAACATTTATTAATATGTTGTTTCTACTAGGTAGAAATGTACCTGTTTGTAGGATCATGGCATAATTTGTATTTAAACAAATAAAAAACGTAGTTATCCAAAATGAAATATTATTGTAGTAAGAGTTAAGACAATTTACGGTATAATATACTATATCATGTATTGTGTGGTATGAGCTAACACTTTGGCATTTTAGCTAAAATAAATATCACAGTTTTTTGCAGAATACTTATAAGTATATTTTTATTTTATTAGTGCGTCGTTCCTTATTTTGAAAATTATATAGTTTATTACATTTGCAAACATTTTCAAAATCTTAATCTTTGTTTTACCCTGTATTATAGTATGCATACATGTTTACGTTTCTAATGATGTATATGTAATATTACGACATGTCAATTTATAAAATCGATTGATTTAAAATATGATCTACATTAATGATCACGTGAATCCTGCTTTAATTTTTAATAACTTGATCAAATATATTTTAAAATATTTTAGGTTGATTAACTTAATTAAATGAAATCCACAATAAAGTGATTTTAAAATATGGATAATTGGTGTTGTTATTATCTGGATTATCATTTCAGATTGTGTTCATGAATCTAATATAAATTATTTTAAAATTTATTTATATTCTCTTTTCTTTATTCTGTTTATATAATATATAAATAATGTATTATAATAATAATAATATCTATATAATATATATATAACAATATATTATATTGTAATTCTTTGATTCCTAAGATGGCTATCAACCAGAAAGTTTTGGATCTCAAACACGGCAAGAAGTTATAAACTTTTAACTGTACTTTTTCTATATTTATCTGCAATTGTTTTGTAATTTTACTGGAATAAAGATAAATTCCATGTGGCGCGATACGTTTTACTTTTTTACTATTCCGGTTTTATAAAGTTTCTTGCAATAACTTTAAATGTGATTTTCTATACTTACAATAACTTAAAATGTGACTTTCTATACGTACAATAACTTAAAATGTGGTGACTTTCAGTATACATTACTGTACATTTCTGTATACTTATCATAACTTAAAGTAACTTGGTATTTTTTTATAAATTGTAATTGACTTTAAGTCACTTAAAATGCACTTAAAATCGAACTTATTCATTTTAGTAAATTTTTTGATTCACTGAGTAGCAAATAGTAAATACACAGCGAAATAGTAGTTCAGCGAAATTCTAGCATATAGAATGTTTTATTGCAGTTTCTAAATTTCATAGGTGTACTGATCTCAAATAAAGAGGATGCCATTTTGGCACTATTGTAGTATTTGATAAAATCAATATATGAAGGTCTCTTCTGATTGGTCCAAATAGTAATGATAAAATATATTTAAAAATAAACTTATTTTTTTATGGTATGTATTTAAAATATGTTCTAAATAGTAGATTACATATTATCCGACAATTTAAACTCACATTGTTGAAAATGAAAACAAAACATTGAAAATGGCGTCAATGACACCAAACATTTTTTTTTCTCTAAAAATGCAAAATATCTTAAATCACTTGAAAATTACATATTTCATAAATTAAAATGCATTTATAAAAAATGTAATTTAAAATTCAAAATAGTTTAAAATTAAAAATTATATATAAACTTATCGTGCTCTTCAATACATTTAGAAATATATTTAGAATTCCAATATGGCTTAAGGAATTTTCACTCTTTGTTGCTCATTGCAGTAGTTATTACTCCTTTTAAAGTAGCGGAACATGAAACAGGCGAGTTAGTCCAAAACACATTCACATCTGGCTTTTGAACACGGCAAGGTAGATGAACATCCGCATTTGATAAGTTGAAAAAATTGAACAGGAACAAACAGCACATTATTCGGCATTGTCATAGTTGAATGTGCTCAGGGATTGGTTCCTTTGCAAAGGAATTGTGAACTACAATCTATTAAACTTGAGTGTTCAACTTGTAGTGTTTTCTTGAGTGTGGATTTTGTGGTTGTGATCCTCATGTCTCCATTATCTTTAAACATTGAGGAAGGAACTGGTGAAAGTTCATACGACGGTACATTCTCCATATCTATTTCCCTGACCTGTTAAATGTACATTATTCTAGTTCATACGAGCTTAGTGTCATTGACTGGCTCATTCATTGACCTTTACGTGCTTCTTTCTCACAGCTACAATATGAACCTTTTAGGAATAACATTGTGGAATCTTTCTGGCTAAATAGATTCAAATTCCTTCATCTGTTTGTTGCCAATAGCAAGTGAGTCTGCTACATTCACTGTATCGGAAGCAATCTGTCATGTCATAATATTGACAAGACAGTCAGGATGTATTTAAGATTTCAAAGGATCAATCAAAGCGGGTAATTTGGTTTGAAGTTTACATCTGTTCTCAGCAGCTTTCACTATTAAACCTGTATTCTTTTCTTTTTGAATCGTCACAGCATCATCATTTCCATAGTCAGAGATAAACCTTTCACCAGTGTGCTGCATATGTGTAGGCTCAGTGCCCATCTCGTCACTGTGGCTGATTTCAATGTGATACCCGAATCAGTCTACCCGAACATTTACCGTACTGCATAAAGGTTGCTTCAATAAACAGGTCTGGCCATATTCCATTCCATACCCCACGAGAGTGACGCATGATAATGTATGTTATCCTTTAATGAACTAATCCAAGTTCTAATGAGTGCGTCGCTCCGTTGCGTAGACCGCAAGTAGTAGAGCCAATACCTGACCTGGCATGATATATATGTCCAGAAGTAACGAAGTAGAGGATTATCTGTTGAACTGCCGACATGCTCAAAGGCCAGTCTGCATCATGTTCTGCTCGTACGAAAATCATCATGATGAACACCGACTTGATAATTTTGTTAAAGATCGATCGTTCAAGAAATGCATCATATCTACAATTCCTTTTCAAGTTGTGTATTGGCAGTAAGATTCTTTTGTTTTTAAGAGTTCTCACATATCGCTTCTGTTAGATTTTAAATCATTAAATTATGGTGTAATGTACATAACCCAACAAAAGTGTTTAATCCTGTAAACTAATATGAAATAATATGAAACTGAAATAAATATTAGTAGCAATAAACCAGTCTAAACGAGTATGTGTAAACAACAATTCAAAATTTAAATCTACATAATTTATTCTTTACATATATTTACATTCGCATTGATATATGGAATATGTTTCGTTTTCCCGTAATGCACGGTAATCACATTATTTTGACAAAAGTCTAGACGACATTTTTTATTTATTTAAGTATACATAAAAGTGTATATAGGTATATTTAATTTTATGCTATTCGGAATTTTAAATTAAATCTTATATAAATGCATATTGATTTATTAAATGTGTAATTTTCAAGTGATGTATGATATTTAAAATTTTTAGAAAGTTCGAAAAATATTAACATAAAATAACAGAACAGAACATAACATAACATAACATAACATGTTTCATATTGACATAGGAATTATGTTTATTTTCAAATATATTTTATCATTACTATTTGGACAACTTAGGAGTAACATAATCATACTTTCGCAACTGGACTAATGTACAATTTGCATAATAACAGACGTAGGTACTAAATATATATCTTAAACGTATAAATAGTATTATGACTATATTTAAAGTAGATAATACAAACCTGTATTACTCCAATATTACTGTCAGACAGGTAAATGTGTTTTTATCTCTAGCGCTCCCTCGTGGTGGACTGAATTGAAGGTCAACAAAAGCTTCTTTAACACTATACATACTGGGTGTATTCCGAATCACTTTTTTCTAATTTCATTTATAAATAAACAAACAGAGTTTTATATATGTAAGCTCCTGTGACTTCCTAAATTGATGTTTTGCAACTTTAACCATTTAATCATTTGTGTGGATTTCACGTTTAATTGTGTTCCCAGTTAGAGGTTATATCAAAATTAATATCGAATACGTTTTTGTATTTTTTATTCTATCTGAAACAGCAATTTTGCAATATTTCAATTGTGCCATTTTTATTAATCTATACTATTATATAATATGTTTATTTATCAGTCACAGAGCTACTAATTGCTTCGTAAAGAATTATTTCTGGGAGAGCTTTCACAATATTTACATTTTATTTAAATATAATGCTGTTGAATGCAGAAGCCGCATGACTATTAATATTCCGACTGAAAATATAAAAAAAACTTGAGGGAGGATTCTGTCCCACCGCCGTATATGAAAGATCTTATGATCGCGTTTTGCATATAGTTAAAAAAAACGGAGAAATTATTTAGTCAGAAATAGTAATAATAATCTTATGAAGAAACTTACCAAAACTTTGAAATCCCGCAGACGCTGACCGCAACAATCAGCTCTGTTGGTAATGGTAATTCGACTGATCTCATTGGTACCTTCTAAATCCACCTGCCACCAAGATTTATCCTGATGATGTGTATGTGAACAACGTTTTTGACTAAACTCTCCATTTTTATCGCCATCGACTGCATGATTAGGAAGCCCCCAATTATCCCAAGTAGAACTCTGCGATGCAGTCTTTCCTTTAGAAATCAGATATTCAGCATTCTCTGGAGCAACGAAAATTTATAAAATGATTGATAAACCAGAATAATCCCACGATGGCTATATTTATATGCGCAATTTCATTATTTGTAAGAAAAAAAAAATATATATATACTTTTCAAGATATTAACAATATCAACTAGTGTGATGCACATTCAAGATATTCACAAATAGTGTGATGCACATTCAAGATATTCATAATATCAACTAGTGTGATGCACATTCAAGATATTCACAATATCAACTAGTGTGATGCAAATTCAAGATATTCACAAATAGTGTGATGCACATTCAAGATATTCACAATATCAACTAGTGTGATGCACATTCAAGATATTCACAATATCAACTAGTGTGATGCACATTCAAGATATTCACAGATTTTTGTCATTTTGACCATAACATAAATAATAAATAAATAATTGATAATTTATCCACAACAGTTGATAATTAGTATAGAATTAATATAATACAAAGTTAATACAGCATTAGTATAGAAAATGACTGCTTATTTGTATATGTACAAATATAGCATACTATTAAATTCTCTATTTACAAATTTTCAATACACTGTTTCGTATCTTATACAAATATTCTTATATTGACACTTCATATATATTCAATAATTCACACATATAAAGACATTATCTATGTGTGTGAGTCTTTTGTAAAGGGGTTTCATGCCTTTTACTTTTCATTGTTTCTGTCTTTTTTGACAATGCATGAAGTACGTAAGTATTGTATGTATAATTTGTCGTTTGTTATGTTGTTTCTATTTTGTTGTATAATTTCATTATTTTGAGGTTCTTCTTCTATGGTTGTGTTTAGTATTCAATTGGAATATATTGGAATATATAGGAATATATTATAGAAATATATAGGAATATATAGGAATATATAGGAATATATAGGAATATATAGGAATATTATTCAACATATTTTTGCTCCATATATGTGATTGCTTCTTAAATTTTGAAGAATTAAAAGATAAATAAATGAACCAATATCATTGATCAAATATTATTTATGCAATTTTATTAAAATAAATATATAATTTGCAATTTTAACCATGTCTAACCAAAATCTAGAAATATACAAAGATTAATTAATAGTGCATTATCTCTCGTGCACTGAATGAGAACATTTGGATACCAATGTGTTAATTCACTACCAATTATAATAATATAATTATTAAATGTATTAAATAAATATATCAAATCTCTCTCTCTATCTCTCTCTTTCTCTCTCTCTCTCTCTCTCTCTCTCTCTCTCTCGCTCTCTCTCTCTATCTCTCTCTCTCTCTCTCTCTCT
>JAUZND010004994.1:0-11416 GCA_034780555.1 Coelogynopora nodosa
TTGTGTAGGGCCTAATGAATAAAACAAATATATTTAATATAGGTAGCTACCTACCTACTGGTAGGTAACAAAACATTTTTTACCTGATTACAAACAATGTTAAATAGTATTTGAAATATAGGTAACTACCTGCCACAGAACTCTACCAATGTGAAATTCAATTTCAGTTCAGCGGAGGCGTCTATTAGAGGTAAGGCGGGTATTAGAGGTAAGGCGTTTAATAGAAGAAATACGGTATATGTTAAATCAGGAAATTTGCGGATAACAAATATTTAAACTAGGTTTCTTAAAATTCCATTAATTCAAATGTTATAATTTATCAAATAACATAATTTAAACATTCTCAAATAATAGAAATCTTCCAATTAATGATTTATAAACTAATACCATATGGTAAATATTTATTATGAAACTTTTAAAGCAAAGGAATAAGGAACCTAAATATAAAGTTTGTCACGTGCATTCCTATAATAGATTTCTTTCCATATATTGACACATGTGAAAGGTTACAGAGTAAATGTTAACCAATGATTTTCTGATCATGTCTAAATTTAAAGAAACTGGCTAATGTTATAAATAATTTACGCCAATGCATCACTTAGAATCAAGGGATAATGTTTATATACTAATTTGTGGTATAGTGTTGTTATGCTTTAGTTTTAATTGTCTTAGAAGTGTGGCTATATTTCATGTAAATACTTAATGTTAATTGATTGCATTTATATAATAATATCAAATCTAAAATCTAATATATATTATTAAATTTAATAATAATTGATGTACAATACATTTTGTTATCAGTACAGGTACAAATTTTTTAGATCAATGGTTGGCATTTGAAGAGTATTATATACTTAGAAGATTTATTTTAATTTCTTTCTTATATCTACCATATTTAAAAAATTATAAACAAATTCAATATTATGAAGGAATTAAATATACCGGATGGCTTAAAAGGTAATTTTATTTCGTCAAATTTTCACAGCATTGCAGCATGATCACGACAAATTATTGTAAAGTTATAATATGAACAAGTAAGTAATGCTATGTAAATAATGATAAAGCATGTTATGTGGAAATTTGGAATGTAAGAGGATTGCGTCAGATGCATATACAGAGAATACAATATAATATATCGATCCGAAAGAATATTCTCCAAAAAAATTATTCAGTGAATTGAGTGCAAAAAAAGTGTAAATAAGAAAATCATCGATACCAGAGCGTTCAGTGCGGCTTTTGAGGGTAGGATTAGAGGATCGGATGTTACTTGATTCTTTGATTAGACAGTTTATTTGATTGTGAGCACTATCGATAATCTCGAAGTTAGGACAAGTTTGGGAGCACGCTCTTTTATGTGTAATATTAATATTTAATTAATATATATTTATTAATCTTGAACTATACTTACAGTATTTAATCATCTATAACAATCACAAAAGTTTAATATTAATTTCACAAGCTAAACGATTTAATATGCAACAGTCTTGTAACAGTCTTCTAACAGTCATACTTGTAGTCCCACATAGTTTGTATTATGTTGAACTTATTAAGTAAAGAATTCATGTCAAATTCAACTTTAACAAAAAGCTCACATCTCATGATTTTTACATCCTTATTCGAGTGCGCTATAATAAATAGCACATACACAATTGTGCTACAAAATAACTAAAAATATATAAGACTGATTTAAGGATATATTGTAAATACCAAATGCCTTAAATGTAATATTCTGAATTATAAACTTTTCGATATGAATAGAGAATACATTCTGTATTTACACAGTAAGAATAATCTGTAATTAAATAAATAAATAAAATATATCAATACAATATATAAAGAATTAGTTTGAAGAAACTAACTCTAAATTACTCAATTGACCAGTTTATATTCTCTAAATATCAGAAACAGTTAAATATACATCAATAAATTAAAAAGTCGTACGTGAACTTGTAAAAAAGAGCTAAAAAAATCAGAAACTCACAAAACGATACTATATAATATTTCATTTAATGTTGACACGAAAATTAATTTTATGTTTTTTGTACCAAATAATACGGATTTATTTAGCTCACTATTTCAATAAATAGTATGAGAATGTTTAACAGTGTGTCTGGAAACTAGTACAATATAGTAACTAAATATAATAACAAAATAGTAACTATTTTCCGCAGAAAAATTCAAGATTATTTCTACACATCAGCAATTCGAATAGTTGTTTTCAATTTTAAAATATTATTAAATTTTAAAAATGTATATTTTCGATTAAAAATTAATATATTTTGACTTATTGTTTATCAAATGATTTATTTTGATTATATAAATGTTTTACTTATTAAGTATAATAACACACTAAATTCATTGATCACCTTATTTGACACTTTATTTTTTCCGGGGTTATTTGAGTAAATATTACAATTTTTATCTCGTTTAACTCTAATAACTCAAAGTTTGTGGCCACTGTTGATTGTCATTAATTGTTTTATAAAATTAATGGCATATTATTATTTTAGCTCAACCATAGAATGTTCTGCTCTGTGTAAACTTTACTGACACATTGATACATTTATTGCACGTTTCACTAATAATTAACCCTTTCACGACCGGTGTCGGGCCTTATAGGTGTGAAATATATGTTGAATAGATCCATAAAATGAATGATGCTGTGTGCTGTGTTGCTCCAAGTCAACTTTTGTAACATTTAATGTAACGGTGTTACTATTTATCCTTAGACGAGGAGTTTTAGATTCAGGTAAGATTCTTATTTACACTAATACAACATATAAAGTAATTTTTTCTAATGTTCCTAAGACAGAAATTGTAATAATAATAAGCGTTTATTTGGGTATCAAATACAGGAATAAAAATAATGTACAGCAATGGAGAAAGTTTAAACAAAAAGTAAAAGTTGGTTACATTAAATACGTTGGAACAATATATAATATATAAAAGAGAATATACATGTAGTAGACAATGGAGGGGATTACTGAGGGGTAACAGTAGTAGTTTTAGAAAAAATATAATATTGGGATGGGAAAATTTCATAGAGCGGAAGAGCATAATTATGAGATGTTAATTAGTGCAGCGGATGGTTGCGGTTTGAGTGTGACATGAGAAACAGTTTCTTAGCTTGCGGTATTCGTCTTGCTTCTAGTGATTGAATATTTGGCGGAATGTCTTCGGGAAAAAATATCATTCTCAAAGCTCTCTTTTGAAATTTTTTAAGGATTTTGGAATCTCGTAGGTTTAACTCGATGAACAGAGGGACAGCATATTCTATAATGCTGGGAACATTAATGAAGGGAGTATAAGGGGTATAAGTTTCTGGACGTTACATGTGGGTTTTCGATTTTTTATTGGTGCTGAAAGTCACATCAAGGAGTTTGATGTTGTCTGTGAAAGTAAAGGAGGTTGTGAAATAATTTTTGGTGGTTGTTGGTTTCGTGTTATGCACATAATCTGGCCGGGTTTTCTTGTGATTTAGTGAAAGACCAATGTCAATCATGCTGTCGGATTCGATTTTAGAAAAAAAAAAAAAAATTCGATGACGATCATAGTAGAGTCGGTGTGTGGTGTAATTGCACTGGTGTCGTCGAAATATTTAAGTAAAGTCGAGTAGTTGAAACTCTTCAAGTGCCTGATGTATACACAAAATAGAGATGGGTAAAAGACCCACCTTGGGGTACTTCTGAATGCACGATTACATCATTCCGGATGGTTTTAGATACATTTACAGATTGAGTTCTGTGTGAGATTGGCTAGTGCTTTTTCCACTTCAGCTGCTGGAAAAATGACGAAACACAAGTCGTCGTCTTTGAAGGTGGGTAGGACAGTGGGATTGGTAAAGTTTTTATCGAAGTGGTTGTTTAAATTTGTTTGCAGGATTGGTGCTAGGATCGTTAAGGAAAAGCTGGTCGATAAGAGAGTTTATGTCGGAGTTTTTTCTGGTTGATTTACCGGAGATGGCATTGTAGATGTTCCAAAGTGAGCGATCGGAGTTCATTTTTTTGTTTTCCCATATATTTGTTTCGCGTTGATAATTTCGGATTTCATCTTCGTTTTACTGTGGTTATAGAGGGGCTGTTTTTGTTACATTAGGCAACCCAGCGCTTGTGGATGAGGTGTTTTGTAATCGGAGATAACCAAGGTTTGTCTTTTAATGAAATTGGAACTTTCTTTTGTGGGATAATTTTAAGGACGTCATTGCCAAGGTGGTAAAAGTGTGAAAGTTTGGAGTCTACGTTGTCAGGAGATCGGTACAGGTGAGTCCAGTAAACTTGGTTGATTAAGTTTTTAAATTTGGGGATGTTGCTGGATCTCAAATCATAAACAGTTTTAAATGAGACAATAGTGTGCGTTTGCGGGGGAATAACCGGGCGGAAGTTGATACAAACATGGTCGAAGTTAGCTATTGTTGTTCCGATAACGGGGGGAAGGAATAGATTGGAAATAGACTCAGATGTGAAAATCTGATAAAGTATGGAGTTATGACGCGTGGGTGTAAACGTGCGGGGGGGGGGGGGTGATGTTAAATTGGGTAATGAGATATTTAGTGGTGAACTTGTTAGGTCACCACATGTAATGAGCGCATAGTAAGGTTGGATAATGAGGGAGTCATAAATCCTGTTAGTGAGATGTTGCTGTAACGTTGTGTTTTGAATGGCGGTGAGACTAGGCGGGATATACAGCAGCAGGTGAAGAAAATAAATGTTGCAGTACATAGATAAACATCATGAATTTCTGACAAGTCTGGCTTTCTGAGAATAATGCGTTCGTTATTTTTGCTGTTATGGTTCCAAACACATACACCACCACCGGATCGGTTGAGCCTGTACTCTCGGAATAGATCGAAGTTGGGTATTTGGAGAGGAGCGGAGGATATGGAATTAGTGAGCCATGATTCTGTAACAACAATTAATGTAGGATTGTTTATATTCACAGTAACGAAAAATTGTATATTATTTTATTTTTAAGTGATCTGACATTGCTACGAAACGACGAGGGGTGGGGTGATAATTTTACAGTGCTGGGGTGGGGTTTTAAACGGGTATTATTAGTTTTTGTGGAGTTTTTATTTAATCACTTATTAATTATCACATCATAATTTTAATCATAATTTTTAATTTTGACTGATTCACTGAAAGCTTTACTTCGTTTTACTTGGTCGAGATCAATACATTTTTTCTATACATCTTTTTCTTTTCTAAGATCGATAGCTTTGCGAAAAATAGCGTTTTTTGTCAATATCAGGAAATATGATTATAATTGGACGAGGGCGTGTGGCATTTTGTCGTTGCTGTCCGATGTAGTGACAGCCGCAGAGGTCATTGGTTGGCTCACATCTGAGAAGTGGTTTGGATTTTGTCGATGTTGGTTTTAAAAGTAGGAGTAGATTCCGGAGTGTCTTCTTTGACTCCGAATACGATGATGCTGTTTTTCTTTTTTCTCTTAGGAGAGAGATTTTTAAGGTCGCATATTTCGCTGTAAAGGGCTTTATTGTCGTTTTTGTTAGTGAAGTTCACATTGATAGAGCGTTTAATCTCAGTTAGTTCTTTACATAGCATATCTAACAGTTTTTCGATAGTGTCGATAGTTATTTCGTCGGCATTGGTCGTCTCAGAGTTACGTGTATTTTTGTCTAAAGATTGTTCTTTCAAAACAATTAATTCTGCTCGGAGAGATTCATGTTCAGCTTCAACAGCTTCTATGCGAGTTACGAATACTGAGGATTACTCAGCTAATTTTTTTTCAAACAAATTTTTAATCGATTGCAAAGTCAGAGTTTCAATATTTTTAAGAGAAGATATGAATGTCTACATAGTTTGTCAGGTTTAACAAGTTGCGTAGACTCTGCTTGTTTAGCTTCGTGTATCGATGTTGACACTGGGAAACGAGTTCTTGGAATCAAAATTCTTGGAAACTAGTTTGTAGAATCTGGGTAGAAGCACTTTAGAGTATTTTGTTATTTGTGCAAAAAACTCCTAGATTGTATCTTGGTTAAGTTCGTTCATAAGTCACACGTATGCCTCTTCTGTTTTATGTATTACAGTGCATAATAGTAATTAGTATGTATGTTATATTTTATGTTACAGTTTCAACATGTACTGTAATATGATATTTATATTGTTTCCTTTCAGGTGAAGTGTAAGGGATATTTTATGAACATTTTATGAAAAGTTCAGTTTATATAAAAAATAGTACAACTTGTGATCGAATTGTTTAAAAAATCAATTGTTTATAAAAATTAACGTAACTATTGTTGTACAATAAACGTATTACGAGATTTACATTTTGCAAACCTTTGTAATATAATATATATGTTACAGGTGACAACTTTTTTTTTTACAAATATTGTCTTTATAAAAGATCTTTTAACTCGAAATTTGACTTATACTGGAATCATGAGTAAAAATAAAGTTTCCGTACCTTCTGCAATGTTTTCTGCAATATAAACATTATATATCTTTCTATTTCTGATATTTTTGGTTTTCAGAGAAGCACTGTATTCCTCAACCATCAAGGGCTGTAATCTTGAATAACAATAGGAAAAAATGTACATTAATGCCTATATAATCATATTATATTACAACTCTTAAAATAGCACCGTAGTCAATCTCGGCCAATGGTTAGATACTCAAGTATACGAAAAATCAGATGGTCTTTTGCCTCATTTTGCAATTTGTTAGAAATTGATGCGTAGCACGATTTCATAGTGTAAACATCTATCCATCTTCATTATGCACGTACATTATTGTAATTCACATGACAGAAGACGCATGATATTACAAATCCAGCTAGCTACCGAATGTATCCCTATTCGACATGTGCGTGAGCCCTTAGTTTGTGGACTTATGTATGCCTTGTATAAGTCAGAAACAGGGCTGTCATGCTAAGTAACAGAATGTCTAAACACAATGTGATAAATTCCACCAGTTTGCATTTATTGATATAGTCCAAACTATATTAAAACGATGCATTTTATTGCATTTTGATGATACAAATAATAGTGGAAATTCATGGCTAACTTGTTATACTTTAGCTATTGATATACCTTGTATATATTTTTACAATTATTATATATATTCATGTGTTGATCATATTTTACTATCTTTTATAATAGTTTTATTAGTTAAACAAAATATATTAAGGTTAAGTTATATTGTTTAGCGTTTACATAATTGTGCTGTAGAAAATCCATATTAGATTTAGTACCAACTGAACATTGTATAATATGTCTTGAATAAAGGTCACGTATAGGATTGCTGTATATTGGACCTTAACTGATACTCAAAACAACTTTTTTTGCGTGGTCGTTACGAATTATCTAATAAAAAAAAATTAGTAACAGTCTACATTGTATCTTACTATACATTATTATGGCTATTCAATTAAGTATACCCATTAACAAAGTATTCATCGTTATAACATTACTCTATAAGGTAACATCTAAGGGCTTTAGATAATACACAAACGAATAATACAATATACCTTATAGGTGATTCTGAATGACTTAAACACTATAGTTGACAAGTCAGTTGTTGGATATATATAAGGCTGTTATTGCGTTTCTTGGAAAACTCAATTGTTAACATTTTGAAATAAGCTCCTACATCTGAAATGTAAGTCAAGTTTCAAAAATGTTTTATAAATAAATAATAAAAATAATTTTTCATTTTTAGGAATAACACTTTATTTACACTTTAGGATTTAGGAAGCTATTTGTGAAAATACATATACACGGGCCTTAATTATAATTACGCAGTTATATACTAAAATTTATAGGTACGCATATATTATTTCCAAAATAATAATTAAAATCATGTATTTAAATGTTTGTATTATAATGGTATTAGGAAACTTTCAATAAAGTAATTGTATATACTGTAAATGTTAGACATTGTATAATTACAAATTTGATAAATGATAAACAACTTACAATTAAGTTAGTACAAAAGTATAGCGACTCTTATAATAAACTGATTAAATTATTCATATGCACGCCCGCTTTCTTTTCACCAAACGTATTATATAAACTCAACTGTAAATATTGTGCATGTTTCTTTATTGAAATTAATACATTATGTTATAACACAATAATGGTAAATATTCAATCAGTTAAACATGTTTTAATGGATATTTAACAATGTATATAATACGTACAACTATTGTTAGATATTTATACTATGTATCAAATCATGAATTTAATTAATATATACATTAATCTGTTTCCAATTTTTGTTTTTCACAAATAAACATTGTTTCAATTAAATAGTTTTTAGTATTATTGTAGCAGCAAATAATACAATTATCAAGCCATTACCGATATTAATCATGCGTGGGCCATTGCTTAAATGCAAGAAAAATCCAATTAAAATCGATGTCAGCAAGAAACGTAGTGCAATATTTACTTAAATAGTTAATCACCCTGAACGAATTCATACTTTGGGAGAAAGTTCTATTTTTAATCTCCAACTGTGGGGAACTTAAATAATTCAGAGAACAGATTATACTATTTTAGGTTACACCGTGATGTAAACTGTTTATATGTACTATGCTATTATGTTCATACACATTTATGGTCGACAATATTACGTCTGTAAAGATCCATGCATTACATGAGTTAACGATTAGAACTATAAGTTTGAACATAATGTAGCGTATATCAAGTAGAAATAAATCAATATTAATAAATCAAATTTGCTTACTTTACCTCAATTTGACTCAATCTGTGAGTAATTTTGTTGTTTGTGTCGTAACATTGATAGACCACGGAATTATAGTAATTCATATATTGTATTATATTATAACATTTATAAATTCATTAAATTAATAAGAGTAACATTATTAACTCATAAATATCAATAGAAGTGATCGACAATTACATTTTTTAAGCAAATTGAAAATTATGTTTTACGTCGGCCTAATTAGTCAGACATAACATATTGCTGCAACCTTTTTTCCTTTATTCAATACTTGAGAGAAACCTTAGCGCAAATTTAAACAATTTATTGCCTTTTTTGTTAATATTACATCTCAATATCAAATATCTTATTTAGCAGTTAAAATAATATATGTATTTATTTTTTTTGTAATTTTTTCTTTTAAATATTTCTAAAATTATTACCAATATTTTTGTCTTATTTAAAAAAATAACATTATAATAATGAATATATATATATATATATATATATAATTCATCAAGACGATTACAACAAATTACCAAGACGAGGTTATTTTATGAGTAGACAATCTGCTACAACAACACAATGGTAACAAACTATGGTCGGCAACAATGCAATGATGTAGTAATGACCTAACTAACTACTTAGTTATGACAGTTCTGTCAATGTCACAAATGAGGACATTCTTGGAAACGAGTTCTTGGAATCAAAATTCTTGGAAACTAGTTCTTGGAATCAAAATTCTTGGAAACTAGTTCTTGGAATCAAAATTCTTGGAAATTAGTTTATTTGCTTTTAGACAAGTAGTGTTATTATTATTTAGATATTATAAACAGACAATTTATATTTTATATAAATTATTTATAGAATTAAATTGTCGTAATGCTTTTGATAAATAAAACTATGGTAAGGTAATATCATCACAATACATATATAATTATTTACTAATTTTGCTTTATTATATTTCTAAATAATTTAAGTAAAATAAAATACGTATATATAATTTAAAAATATATATATGTTTATGCTATTTTACGGCAATAATTAACTATAATGTATATTTTAAATTAAAAATTTTGCTAATTGGTTATACTACAGGATATCATTTGATAACTAATTTTCTTATAATATTGAACATATTATATAGAACCTATAAAACAATATAAATAAGAACCAAAATGCGTTTTACATTTTTTAAGTCGTAAAAGTGGCAAACTCGCTATTTTTTAATATACACATTTATAACAAATATTAGTTGCAATTTTTATAACTATATATTAATAATGTAATTAAATAGATTGTAAAATAAACATTTATTAAAATAACAGGTAGCTTACTTAACTATGTGATTCTTAGGTAGAACATGAAACATATGGAAAATGCATATTTTGTAGTTTAGTATGAATAGTTTTCAGTTGCTATCATTTTTGAATATCTAATGTAATTTAGTCAATATCCTTTCCGTGCAGGCTGTAAAGCAATGTAGATAAACTAGTAATAGTGCTCTTCATACAGACAATATTTAATTGATAGAAAAAAAAGTATTATATTATTTTTTCCTAATCAAAATTATTGTAATAAAAAGATTTCATACATTACTCATCATATTACTCATAACCACATCAATACGCCTTACACATTATATTTAAACTATATTTACAACATGATTAATTTACAATGTATGTTAGTTATTCTTACATGTTAGGTATGTTTTATCTTATTTTTGATGTTTAGAATGTTCTTTTATTATACTATTTGGTTATACAAAACGTTCAATTTGAATAATATTTAAAATGTTATATTTTGGTATGTCTTTTTGCCCAAATCATTTATTATTCTTATAAATAAAACAAATTATAAATTTAGCTGGTCTCTTACACTGTATTTTTCGTTCTATATTTTCTTAATTAATTCCGATTGGTCACCTAAGTGAACTTACACCAAATGATAAATTCATAAAACAAATTCCCTTCATTTGAATAATTGAAGCATGCATGATTAATGAGATAGAATGCCATTTATAATTAAATTTTTTTCAAAATTATACAGCAGTATGCACTGCTCATCATTGTCATAGATCCGTTCTCTTTCTAGCAGTAAAGGATCCGGCATCAAGCAGATAAACGGTAGCGCCACCCATTTGCCTTCTCTCACAAGCGTATACTGATATTCTTCGTCCACCATTGCCATCTTGTATAATTGAAATTGTATAACAATTACACACATACGTATGCACATCCGCGCAAGCTTAGTTACTTGTTGTATTTTGAGATTAATAACATTTTCAATTATTTTAGTCTTTCGCCCTTCAGTCACTCCGAGGAGGTCTGATAATGTTTTGCCGGGATGCTTTCATTTTACTGCACTTTTCAGGTATGGTTCAAGATTCAAAAATTCACTTCTGTTATGCCACTCACTGTTAGAAAAGTAAATATAGTCAAATCCAAATCCATTAATACGCAACTCTTGCCTCAATGCGCAGCCCTGCTCATCGTTGTCGATATGTGGTTGAATGTCATGTTTTAAACTGTTTGTCACGTTCGCATCATCCGTCACGAGAGAGAGAGCGATTAAATACGACTGTTCGTGTGGAAAGGTGGAAGCAGAATGAAATGTAGCTGTAATAAAGATAACAATATTGAAGAAGAGGTCAGTAGTATGGGAGTGTGACTTCTACTTCACCCCCCCCCCTCCGCCCACGCAAAAAAAAAAATTTTTTTTGATGAGTCATCCCCCCC
>JAUZND010004995.1:0-11414 GCA_034780555.1 Coelogynopora nodosa
TTCATTATAAAACCCCTATTTATCTGCCACCCTCGGTATCCGCCATCTGCCACTCCCATTTCAGTACAAACTATATCTACACTATATAAAACCCCCTCGATTATCTGCCTTATTCAATATGACACAATATGCAAGTTACCAAATAAACTAAACTGATAATTTCATAGATATATTAGAAGAAACTATCTGCTGACTGTAATGTATATATAATATACATACCTAAATACATTCAACCATAGAAATAGAAATATCTGTAATTTTGGTACATTTATAATTATAGTATTAATGATAATTGTTATGATCATGCAAAAGTGTCAGTTAGTTGTGTATTATACAAAAATGAGGTCCTTTTAAATTTTACCAGGGTTCTATAAGGACCTGCTGATAATTATGTACGAACCTTGCAGATTTGAGAAACATATATTTAATCTGAACTCCCTCCCTCCTCCCTTCCCACCGTCCAGGAACGAGAGAACATTATTCGCATCAGGAACTGTGTTCTACTCCTGGCCAACCGTGAGATGCCTCTCTTCATCACAAGTGTCCTCGCGGCCTATGAAGCCTCCTTGGCGCATCGATTGAAGGACCTACTCGAGCCGGAGACTCAGAGTGAACTCTTCCAGGTTGTCCTGGCTAATCTGGCTGCCGAGGACTTTTCGTAGATAATCGCGAGATACTGTATATACTACTTGTAAATGTGTCAGTAGTCTGTGTAATATTTATAGTATTTTGTGTGAAATGAAAATATTATTCTTGAATGTTGTGTTCTTTATATTATTTTAGCAGTAGACCGACTAATATAAAATTAGTTGTATGACGCATATGGGTACGTGGTGTAGTAGGGAGTACATTACTGTTTTTTTTAATAATGTAATATAAAATAGTACGATCATTTTAGACAATATTTTCAATATTTTAGAGTGAATAATAATACTGTTCTTTATGTTCGAAATGTTTTGAAATAACGAAATTACGAGAGTAGATCTATGGTGTAGGTGTACATAACGCATTTAACATATTCCCCTATTTTTCTTACTTAATTTAACACCAAAAATAAAATTGTTATCAAATGGTTTTCTAAATATTTTTTGGAGATGTATTTAAAAAACGTTATTTTCCATTTAATTTTGACGTCGCATAGTTCTAGTAAAAACATTAATCTCATAAATCTGTATTTGGAAACATTGACAGTTCGTAAAAAGTGAATTAAACAATTTTGTCATCAACTGTTTAAAATTGTGATCTAATCCTTCTGTTCGCACGTTTGAAAATAAAATTAAAAATCATTCATATATTTTGACTTCCAATTTTTAACAAAGCGCCTCTTGTTATTGATAGACGTGTTCCTAAAAGTAAAAATCTTACTCAATTATTAAAAAATTACTGCTCAACTAGGGTGGAATGTTTATGATAAATTGTTATAAAAATTATACCAATCGATTAATTTTTATGAAAATTATAATCGCTCGACAAGTCTAGGAGGTATCTGTATAGCAAATTTCAGCTTAATCGGATGATATTAAGTTTGGTTTTCCATGGGGGTAAAATACCCCCTCTCCCCCTCTCTCCACGGAGCAAACCCTACAAAGTATGTCCTCTTACGAAGGGTTAAAATAGAAACTACACTTAACACATCTTCATCGATCTATTTGTACAACTAACCAATCGTCTGATTTGCGAACACATTTTTTATATTTAGAATTGCAGAGTGAATGACACTATAACACCATAAATGTACTAAAATGATAAAGATTATTTAACCGTGTAAGTTATATTATACTGTTATCTTATTGTGATCATCCATCCCTCTGACTAAAAAGCAGTTGTGACTTAGATCCAGAGGAATGAAAATCTATTTGTCAAGTCTAATAAAAACATAAGCTAATACATGAACAAACATTGGCAATTTAAGGGCGTAATGTTAAAAATTAAAATAATATTTATTTTTATACAATATGTTATATTTAATTGTAATAAGTTTGAGTATATGTTCAAACTTAACTGCAAATGTATTGTTTAATAATATCTGAGAAATATTCTCTAATTATAAAATACTAAATTAACATCATAAAACTTTAAAAAAAAGAGTTAAATCATTAAATAAAATGAACTATAATTCATTAGCATATTTCAGAATGAATTAATATATTATATAATACACGTATATCGACCAGAAATAATAACAGCCAATTCGGAGTGAAAATAGCCGTAGAACAAAACCAACAATGTTAATTTAAAAACATCTTCTTATTAACATTGTATTTATTCTAGTTCATCGATCTTCTAAAATCCCGTTCATTTATTTAACTTGACTATTATGAACATTTAACCTCCCTCTAATTGTTTGTTTATCTTAGCTACTTTTGCACTCACGACCTTGTAAACTATGTTAATTTTTCTCCGATTGTAAGTCAATTAGCCACACTGGCAGTTCTTGAAACAATAGCCGAATGTTAAATGAATTATAATTAGTTGAAACGCATACCTTACAATATTTGGTAAACATTTATTTTTAGATGCGTAATTATAGTGATCGATAGCAGAATAGAAATCGACTAATTGATTACCTATTAATATATGTATTAAGCAAGAATGAAAACATATTATATTACTACATAATGGCAGGCGCACAATGACATAAGTCTGCTACATCTGTTAGGTTAATTAAAAGTCTAAACCCCCCCCCCCCCCCCTGTATGACTGACATTATTATAATCCAATAAAACGAATGATAAGAAGCAACACACAGGAGAATATGAGTCGTTGACTCGGGATGAGTATATATTTAACATCAATAAATGGATCATTGCAAACATGAGAACGAGTAGGTAGAAGTGCCCTAATAACCAACCATTTCCTTGAGTTGGCAGAGTGTTGTAGGTTGGGGACAATATATAGACACTACAAGCCGGGGTACAATTGTGCCGATATGTGTTAGTGGAGGCGCTGCATGCGAGAGTGAACCATGAATGAATTACGTCCTCATTAAATGTTGTTATTAAAAAGGTTCAGTATCAGAGGACACAATCTACCAAATCTGTTGACCGATATGAAAGAATATTTAGAATATTATACATCGAATACTTTGAGTGTAGTATGGAATAGTGTATAGAGTATTCCAGAATATTTTGAGTAAAATATGAAACTTGAACATTCTGGCAATAATTTGAGTAAAATATGATCGGATCAAAACCCATAACATTCTAAAACAAATGAAAGCTACAAATTGATACGGTTCTTTAGAGAAAGAACCATGTCACCGACAAACCATGTATACGTTGATAATAATAAATGTATATTGACACAGTATACAGAAAAAATAATTATAAGGCAAAATGAATGTTGAAATAGTTGTGTAACAGAAGATATTTCTACTCTACCAGGAAAGTAACCCCAATAAATGTAGACTGAATAACAGCTAGATATATATTCACGGTACTTATAGTTGTAGTGTACGAATAATTTGGCCGGAAATGACACGTTGGGTATTGATTTTGGGAAGTGAAGACATATTTCATTCCTCTCACAACGACAAGGGAGCAGCAGAATAGAATAAAACTTAGAAAAATTAGATCGACTGTTGTTCACTCAAAGCTTTCTTGACATAAATGAGTGCTGCTGCTGCTATATGGGTACCTATTCAACTGCACATGCGGACTCGGAGATTACCCTGGTCTTTGTAAAGTGGGTTAGTATTGGTCGAAATCGTGGTGGGAATAAGTAGGAAAATCAATACTTCGAATTTAATTGGTTTATTTTCAATTATGATAGCATCACCTTTCCCGCTCCGCTCATGATGCCTGTCTTATCGATCGACCTTTGGGAGCTAGCTTGGACAGTGAGTATAGTTGATGTTGAAGCCTAGCAACAGACATCATTATGATGCCGTATGGAAGAAGAGGCCTCCTCCAACTTCTGCGCAAACTTTTGGCGAATTCGATCTCCTTTTTTTGCTACAAACAGGCGATTATCAACACAATCTAGAACATATTTTATAATCTTGATGACCGGCCACACGTCCTCAGATAACACATTGACGGCAGGTTGAGTTTCTATCTTACTTCATTTAATCAAATGTTTGTATTTAACCTATAAGTGAGCAAACTACAAACAATATTACAATATCAATGAGTGGAAAGTTCCATGTATGAGAACACTATGAGAAGACACTAACATTTATTCCAATAATCAAGAAAAACCACTATGCTGTTTATTATTTGTTTCATGTTCAGGATTTTTATGAATGAAATTTTGGTCTCACTGTAAAATAGAATTTGGTCCCACTGAAAAATTAAACGTTGGGTATTTCTTTAAAAGTATTTATTCATTTGATATAAAACAGAATTTTTGTTCCATCACCTCCAGTATATTGAACAGATCTCTCTTATTCTATCTATCAATGGGTAATTGTGATGCGCTACTTTTTTTTCTCAGACAAAATAATCAGAACAAGCGATCAAGAACACAATATTTAAAACATCTTATTTGCTATTTCTACGAATGAAAATACGTTGAAAGTATTTTATTATAACGATAAAGGGGCCGTACTGAGGATGTCCCCATTCAAACGAAGCCAAATTAATTTTAGTGTCTCATATCTCACAGAGAAGAGATTCTCTCTCGCCGACTATATTGCAAAACTGCCGATTATTGTTAATATTAGTGGACACCAGAGTGTGAAATAATGGGGAAGTGAAAGTGACGTATGTTGGCAACGTTTATGATGCTACTCCCAAAAGACACCAACATGATATGTGCACTACACAGAGTGAGAACTGAAGTCTATCAGAGTGCAGATGATGTCTGACCACCAGGAAGGAAGGAAGCGGAGACAGTGAGAGAGGTAACACGCTCCACTACGACTTCTCTGGCAGTTCAAGAAGCGTGTGCCACTGGGCCACAGGTCGTCGCGGGGAAGCTAACATGTCGGACCAGTGGCGGAGTTGCGCTCCCATAGCTGAGCAGCCGAGTGTGATCTGGCCGATGGGATCCGAAGAACCGATACGGTCGTGATCGATCACGGTGATGATGAGGCTCACTTTCTGTAGAGGGGGGAGGGGGGTTGACCTTATAGATATATTGATTTCATTACTATCTCTGGAGGGGGAGAGGGTGTTGACCATATAGATATATTGATTTCATAACTATTTCTCCCTTTCCTAGATGTACAAAGTAACATAATACTGTTAAATGCGATGATTACGAAAACGATGAGTCATACACCAGTTTCGCGAGGCAACGCGGGGCAAGAGAAATATTTTAACAGTTATGCGCATCCTAAGTAGGCTAATTAGGTTAAGAACTATGTAGTTAATTCTTTCTTAATAATATAAGTTCTTTATATAACGATAGTATAAATAATCGTAACATTTTATTACGATTTCAATGATGCAAAATAAAATTTGATATGATAAACTTTTAATTGTTAAAAATAGCTTTGACGAATACCTATATAAAGCTATGCGCAACTGCTATATAAATGATATTTTCTCGCAAAACCGTGTATGAATCATCTATGTCACAACCGCCGTGGAGCATAGATTTGAAAATTATGATATCTATGATGTCTACGATATCTGTACGATATCTATACGATATCCATGGTGTTGAGAGACCACCAACCTGAATAATATCACTGGAACAGTCAATGGAGAAGGACTCGTTGAAGTACGGATTAACTGTGTTCCGTTTCACAGTTGTCTTCTTCGTCTTCAGTGTTTTGCTTCCATTCTTTAGCACCATTTTGACGAAGGGATCTGTGGAGACCAAGAGTCAGGCGTTGCACATTGATAAAAGCTACAGATATTGAAATCAACTTTTATGGGAAATTGTAACGCACAACAGCATCGAATTCTATTAGAGGGGAGGGGGAGTTATAGAGTCGGGTGTAGTTAAAAATACAGACATTTGGGTTGTCTATGAATCTTTATTTGGGACTCAATTATCTTGAAAAATAAATTAATTGTGGTACAGTAAATCTACAGCAGTAAAACAACCATGTTCTGCTTTTTGAAATGCTTACTTAATGTTGTAATTACTATACTAGATATTTATGAAAGTCAGATTCATAGAGGGATTTCACAATTGTATATTTTTAAGAAAGAAATACTTACATATATAAAATATATAATCACTTCATATCAATTTTTTGAAAAAAAATTTTAAAACTTAATTTTTTTAAATGTTTTATTAAACGGAATTAAATTATCACCTATACAAGCAAATCACAACACCAAAATTAAAGTGGACAGAAAAAACGGTGATTAGAAAAATGGAACAAACTAGGACTATTAAAAAGAAGTCACCATAACTTTTAAAAAAGTGAAAAATTAAAAAGTGAAAAAAAGATCCTTCATCCCTTTTGCTGACGATTGTGACTGTCAATAGCAGGTTACCTTGTGGAGTTTCAACAGGAGCTGGTGATACAATGAAGACGATGAGAGAGGCCATTATTTATAATTTACTAACTGTCAGATCAATAGATCAATAATTCACTAACTATCACATCAATAAATGAATAATTAACTATCAGATGAATAAATCAATAATTCACTAACTCTCAGATCAATAGATCTATAATTCACTAACTGTCAAATCAATAGATCAATAATTCACTAACTGTCAGATCAATAGATCAATATTTCACTGACAAATCAAGAAATCAATAATTTATTCAGCTCATGAAGACAAAATAATTTCAAAATGGGAAGCTAAAATATTAAACTTATTATGTACATTTCAGCAATTTTGTAACCAATGAAAAAATGGTGTGAAAATACAGATATGCTACTGTAATTGTCGTCAAGTCAAGTCG
Source organism: Coelogynopora nodosa (assembly GCA_034780555.1). Taxonomy (NCBI): domain Eukaryota; kingdom Metazoa; phylum Platyhelminthes; order Proseriata; family Coelogynoporidae; genus Coelogynopora; species Coelogynopora nodosa. The sequence goes on from JAUZND010004995.1 coordinate 6,815, forward strand.
TCATGTCGTAAATGCTGAAATCGAAATTGATTGCTGAGTTATAATTTCTACCAGTTTCAGGGAGAAATGTTCATACATTTTGTAAAAACTATCCTAATTTTGAATTAAACATGTGGATTTAGTCAAATATGTTTAATATATATTTATAAATATCAACAATTTAATATATAAGTGTACAATGTATATATATACCACCAATTGTGAGTAAAAATGGTCCATCTATATTATCTTTATATTTAATTATTAATTATATTAATTATTGCTGGAATTAATCATTAAAAATTTTAATTAAAAATACTGGCAAAACAATATGATTAAAACATTATCAATAAATTTAAAACAAATCTAAATGAAGCAAAAAGAGAGATCACTGAATTATATTTTACATTTAAAATGATTTCTGTAAAAAAAAAACAATATTTAAGTACGAAATGTTTACATTTCGATAACATGAAATGGAGTTTATTGTTCCTGTTTTAGTCCGCACTGTAGGCTATATATCTAACTACACTAAATTATTCGTTACAAAAATCCCTAAAATTTATTAAATAACAAAAATTGAAGCGAAAACATTCGAGGACATGAATAAATTAATAAAGAAATTCATTCCGTATTAAGTAAGTGTTTTCAACATCGACATCATACTAAGAATAACAGACTTGAAAAGCGACATCTTTCAAGATTATTGCTAAGAAGATATCCTATTTTAGGTTTAAATTTGTGAGATTATTGCATTTGTTCGTATTTTGAAAGACTTGAAGTTTGATACAAACTGTATTTATTAATCAAAACAAACTCCATCTTTACAAAACTTATTCGTGAAATTAAATAACATTTTAAACAATATGCTTTACTAAAGTTTCTTAATTAAATGGATTTTAAAGAGAGCTGTCCTTGTTGAAATGGATCATTGAAACATGAGTCGTCTCAGTCAAGCCATATGAAAACTTGTCTCATTTACACCAACCTATACATAGTACCTATAACACAAGCTGTATAAAGGTACAGTATAAAAGTAGTAAAACATGCAGAATGAAAATGTGTTATTAATTACCATGTACAACAGCTCCTGATAACACAATGCGTCAAATAGAAATGGAAACATGCCACTTCAGTTAGTTTAACTGGGGCGCCACTAAACTCTATATACATGTAGATATATATATATACATGTAATATGCTGTGCGCTGTATTGACTTGATATGTTTAGCATTGTTTATGAGAGCACTTCTCTCAGTGAATAAATATGTTTCATTATACTTACTGTTAACAAGAAAGGTGATTGATTGCAATATTTACGATTAGCTATGTAATAGTGTAATAGATAATAAAAGGAATAGGAATATTAAGCAATTCATGTCTTATAATTTTCCTGTTATAGATATACTTTACTTTAAATATAAGCATACATAAATTTTTAAATTGCGCTAAATTGAAAAGTTGACTAAAATTATATCACAATTATCACATAATAAAATAGACAAAAGAATTGTAAAAGGTCACACATACTGTAAACATCCTCAATATATCCTCTACGTCATGTTTGTATTGTTGTTTGTATAAACTTTATAGTCAATAGTTTGGAGTGAAATTGTTGAATTTATCAGCTGAATTCTTGATTTAAAAAAAATCTATTAACAAATACTAAAATAGAATATTGGTCATTAAATCGAACATTTATTTTACGACATAAAATAAATACACAGACGAAAAGTACAAAAAGTTCCTAAAATATTTGTACTTCACTTCACAAAATGAACTGATTAAAAAAAGAGTTGATAACTACATTACAGCATTTCTCATATAATTCCAGGTCATACCACACATGCCATTCCTTGGTCATTCCAGGTCATACCACCCATACTATTCCTTTGTCATTCCAGGTCATACCACCCATACCATTCCTTGGTCATTGTCATTCCAGGTCATACCACCCATACTATTCCTTGGTCATTCCGGGTCATACCACCCATACCATTCCTTGGTCATTGTCATTCCAGGTCATACCACCCATACCATTCCTTGGTCATTGTCATTCCAGGTCATACCACCCATACCATTCCTTGGTCATTCCAGGTCATACCACCCATACCATTCCTTGGTCATTCCAGGTCATACCACCCATACCATTCCTTGGTCATTGTCATTCCAGGTCATACCACCCATACCATTCCTTTGTCATAGAAATGAAAGGAAGTAAAAATTAATTTAACTAAATTACAGCAGTGTCCTGAAGACCTAATAACTAAACATAATTGATGCGATGTATAACAACAAATTGGGACTTTTATTGTACATAAAAATGTTCAACTAAAATAGATAAAAATAAAAATAAACACAACTTTAATCTGAAAGTAAAACTAGAAAATTAACTGGATTGAAAAAAGACACCGATTAATCAGTCAAAATGTGTAAAACAAAATGGTACGACGATAAAATAAAATAATAAAATGGGAACATTTTCATGAAAACAATATGACTCGAAGAAAGACGACAAGAAAACTGTTAAATGACAAAGAATTAAGCAAGTTGAAAGTTGAGTGAAACAAAGAGGAGGAGGAGGAGGAGGAGAAGTGAGTAACACATACCGGAATCGTCGACATCAGCTGTTGAATTGTCAGTTTTGATGATTGAAAGAGCAAAAATATGTGTAACGAACTGTGTAAGCGACAATATGGGAAAGTTAGTATTCAGTACCTACAATATTATGGTTCAAATGAAAGGGACCCATTATTAAGAAAGCGTACTACTTTGATGCGGGGTGTGCCGTGCGCTCTTGGAAGGCTATTTCAGCCGGAGAAGTGACATATTGTCTAATTGGATACCGTATTGTGCAGTTTTATCACTGGATTCTAAATATTCATTAGTTTACTATTCGAACACTTAGGGACAAAGATATGCAAAGTGAGCACCAACAAAAGAATCAGCTGAAACACTTATTTCATACAGACAGAATTAAATCATTTTAAAAAGGACGTTTTTCGCTAATTTTGAGTAAATAATTAGGTCATTAAGTTCTCATGAATATTCTATGCCAAATTAAGGAATAGGAAGTGTCTTAAGAATTAAGCAGGTACCGACAATTTCAGAACGATGGTCTTCAGTAGATACTGAGTTGAGTAATAAACGATGAAACATAGGTGGGTCAATTTGACCCTGTTCCCCTTATCTTGGTGCATCTGTGGTTAATAGAGAGCTCATCACTTCTGTAAGGAGTAAATTAACCTCGGCAAAGATATTAGGAAACAAAAATCTTAAAATTCAACTGTAAACAATAAACAAAAAAGAAATGGTAAATTCAGAAAGCCAACACATAATTGGTTCATACTAATGCTTATAAAAGCAGACACGTAAATGCTAAATTAAATAACAATAATCAGTTTAAAACAATACCTGAGGAACCAAGGACGTCCATTTTCTTCAAGTTTTTGGCTTCAAGGATTACGATATTTAGCTTGCTCTGATTGGGTACGTACCGGAGAGAGAAACAGATGTCTCCGAGCTGTTGCTCCTGCAGATGGAGGAAGAGGGAGGTAGGGGGAGGTAGGGAGAGAGAGAGAGAGAGAGAGAGAGAGAGAGAGAGAGAGAGAGAGAGAGAGAGAGAGAGAGGGAGAGACAGACAGAGAGAGAGAAAGAGAAGTCTCCAGCCACAAGCACCCAAGCAACCACGCAATCCAGAACAGGTGTTGATGGCTCCTTCCAAGAAGCGACACCAAACTAAACCCGACTGCTAGGAGACCGAACCACCCGAGAAAAACAAACCCAAACTCCCGGAGACGCGAAAGCTTTTCAAGACGTAATCGTCCGCATTACCCTGCTCCGAGAATAGGAATCCACTCTTCCAAGGCGGCCCGGTACCCTACCGGTTTCGGCCCTCAAGGCCTCATCAAGAGCACTCCGTCCCCCAACAGCAAGCAACATCGGATGTAACCCCAGAAGAACCCCAGAGAGAGTGAGAGAGTTAATTGTCAAGTGAATAGACGAATAGATTAAGCAGGTTGGTATTACAGTCAGATAATTTCGCCAGTTCAAGATTGAGTAGACGAGAGAATATTGTTTCCACTGAATCGGTCTTTCCCATTTAGTTCTTCGCATAGATAACTTGGCCAAACCTCATTGTCAAACACGTTGTAAATTTTTTCATAAATATTTACTATATTAATACACGAATTGTCAATATCAAGTTTCTGCACATCGGCAATACAGTCTAACATAATTTCAGAAAGTTTAACATCACGGTTATACATAAGCTCAAAGTTGACCGGCTTAAGTTCAATGTGTCGTCTCATCTCCTCCTCCTCCTCAATCCCTCTCGATGCCATAGTGGGAAGTACGCGTAGATGGGCAGGTGTGCTTCCCAGTTGCCTCATCCTTGATGCAGCCCAATCTGGCTTTGTACATGTTCGAGATTATACCCTAAATGTTTACACTTTCCTAATCTGTCACTTTTGTAATAATAATAATAAACGGCATTCTATCTCATTCATCACGTCTGCTTCAATGATTCAAATTAAGGGGATACATTTTAGGAGTTTAGGGATTTAGGAGTTTAGGGATTTAGGAGTTTAGGGATTTAGGAGTTTAGGGATTTAGGAGTTTA
>JAUZND010004996.1:0-11414 GCA_034780555.1 Coelogynopora nodosa
ATTTGAGCATTTAAAATTAACATCAAATTTATCGACTGATATCTACTCACTACTTATAGCTATTAGAGTAACAAAAATATTACTAAACTAATGTTTATGATAAAATTAAATTAAATATACATTGGACAAAAAACAATAATAATGTTTAAAACCACCGTCTTAACGTCTAAACGTTAACGTCTTAACGTAAAACCACCACCACCATCTAACACTGGTCTCTATATTTTTTCTTATGAGATGTGGTCCATGTTAAATGTTTATGAAGTTTGAAATTATTAATTGATTATTCAGGAAATAGTCATTAGGTAAAAATTCTAAAAATGTAGATAGCCTACATATATTACACAACATTATATTAAAAACAGTAACAAACTATTAATAATATTCATAACAGCTTGAATTTGTTTAATTTAGCAACAAATTTGAGACACATATTTGAAAGTGCAATAATATTGTATTACATTTTGTATTATATATAGTCTAAAACTGACACAAAAATGCTACACAAATTATATGGTTAAGTAGAAGTAAGTTATTTAGAATTAAAATTTAAATAATTGTTTAAGTTTATATTTTTTCTATAATTAAAACAACTTCATTGTTTATTATATTCAATTTTATTTTATTTTATTGAATATTTGCATTAGTTTAAAAACGTTTTTATTTGACTTTTTTTTCTACTATAATCTATAAATTATGTCTTCATTGCATCTATTTGTATTCTATTATTACATATACTATTGTTTAAAAAGTTTATATTAAAATTTTATGATATATTAACAATTAACAGGGGCTTATCCAAAGGTTGGGGCGGCAAACCAGAAACGTGCTCTTCCCCTTTGACAAAACGTACATTTTATAATATTTATATGTGCGCCTCCGAACCAAATTTTACCCTTCATTTGAAAATACTTGGGGTACGCCACCGTATAAATATAATTTTACACAGTGGTACATTAACTATTATTATAGTTAATTAATTTTTTTTGATATTGTTCAATATTATTTCTTATAAAATTTTGTATCATTCATTATAATTATAATACAGAATAATTTTTATTCATTAAAATTTTAAATATTATTTATTAAATTATTACAATTATGTATTACTCATTTTTATTCATTAAGTATTTGTATATAATTATTCTATATTATTTGTTATTTATTTAATTATATATTTTTTATGTTTATTGGTTTATATATAATATAGTGCAGGAAAAATTTTTTAATTTGTAATATTTAACTGTGCAGCAATTTAATTATTAAAGATCAAATTTTAATATAATAAATATTAAATAAAATTTAACCACTTGTTAGTTCATATGTGACGTTCATAGGACGTTCATATAACTGCGCTAAAACCGGATAGAAAAAGCAGTAAAATGGACGTCTTTTGAACTGCTTTAAATTCGGGCGCCGATTTTTACTACAAAAAGTAGTTCAACGGACGTCCAATGGACTTTTATGGTTACTTGGGATGTCTTGTGGCTTGTGTCCCTGTTTTATCGCCTCGTGTGTGGGGGGTTTTACAGACCCCAGATCATTGAAGTTAAGTGGATATTATCTGATATCTGAGAAAATGTGGATGCTCATCACCACTAGTGGTTTGAAAAGTAACTAAATGTGCTGAAACAATCAATGTTCAAATGATAAAGCCATGATCAAGCAATGTTCCTGACATATCTGGAAGATTACTTTAAAAATCTATTACTATTCCTTTATTGGACCATCTGTATTGAGAAAACAATATGCAATTTACTGGTCTTCATGGTAGAGTAATATTTAGGCTGCATATTCTGGCGCCATTAGTAATATTCGAGCTATATGTTGTGCAACAATTCAAATGTGTTTATAATTGATGTGCTACAATGCTAAACACCTTGTATAACCTATTTTCAATAAATTTTCACTTCGCTTTTAATTATTTTTTTCTAAATGAAATTATTTCTTTTCTCATAGGCAGCAATATAAATTTGCACTTAAACAAAAATTCCGCATCTCCTATAAAAAATAATTGGATTAGCCCCTGATATATTGTGTTAGTAATAAAGTGAACGAAATGTATAATAATAGTGTTTTATTTTACCTAATGCTAAAAAATCAAACATTTCATAAAAAATACATTGAAATAAATATAAATAAAGTGTTCTTTTTTCTCTCCAGATAATGGAAATAAATTTATCAGAAGAAGAAATTCACAATATTCAGCAGTTGGGTAAACCATGTGCTGAAACTACTAAACGTTTGCTATCAGAAAATGGAATAACATGTACCCTAATATTGAAAAGTAGTTCTATAAAGAAGGAAGATTCTCGAAAGAAAAATTCCAATATTTGCAGGTAATGGAAAAATATATTACTTTCTTTTGTACTGAATGATTTGAATGATAACCTTATTATTTGATTATTAGAATTATGTTACTATATTTTTTAAACGTTATGTCATGGCTATTTTTGATATTACCATTCTACAAAGAGCATTTATTAACAAAATTAGGATGATGTGCATTTATTTAGTATGTGGTTAATAAATATTAATTCGTTAAATTATTATAGTGTATATAAAATATAGATTTATCAAAAATAATTTTTATTTTATTATGTTTTATTTTATTTTATTTTTATCTTGCGAATATGTATGTATATAATATACAATTTATATTCGACTTTCATTTTAAAGGTTTGTTATGTACAATATAAAAATGCAACAAATGTTTTTGTTAAACTATAAAAATGTATTAATGATATTACGATAGGAATAATTTTACTTTAATAATAATAATTAACATTTAAAACATTTTCCCATAACTTTTAAATACCGTAACAGTTGCTATAATTCAATGCTCGATTTTTAGCGATATTTTTATAAGTAGTGTTTTGCAATAATATCCATATGATTAAATGACACATAATTAATTAAATTGTATTATATCAATTCTTCATCATATTAATTTCTTTATATTATATTTCTTAGGATATATTTCAAGTGTTCACATGAAGAGTGCACAAAAACGTATGTAGTCAGAGTACATAACTGGGTCGATGCTAAGATGACCGTTGAACAAGCGGGTATAGAAACACACGACGTTCCTACCAGACCCCAACCTTCACAAGCTGCCAGGGAAGCGGCCCAAGACGGCCTTGCAAACGGAAAAGGCTCCACCGAGACTTATGAGGACGGCTGCAAAGATTTTGGAAATTCTGCTCCAACTCTTGCGAGCGTTAAGAAAATTAAAGTGGCGATCAATTACCCCCCTGAATGGCCAACAGACCAGATGCAACAGCTATTATTACTGGCAGGTGTATATATCGTGAAACGCTGAATCCGGGATACCCAGTTAGTGGCTACCTCCATGTAAGTTTTTTGATGTTATTTATAAACAAAATTTAGAATCTTTTGATCGTTAGTTTATATTTTTATTACAAAGACTCACCCTGTGTTTTTTAAGTCATGCGTTATAATATTGTTGCTCTCCGCTCAATCATCGACTTTTGCCGTGCTCGAAAGCGTTCCGTCGCTATTGTGTTTGTGGACTTGAAAAAGGCCTTTGACTCGAGATCTTTGTCTCGAGATCTTCCACCGCTAACATCTTATGTTTCTATGGAGTGCCACAAGCATAAATCTCTTCAATTATGGATCTTTACCAAGACACGTCTGCCTCGGTCTAGACATCTAAGCTTAATACTTGAATACACTAGTGAGATTTTATTAAAATAAAATAATGAAACACAATTTTGGATATTATTTTTGCAAAGTCAAGGATCTTATATTTAAATATATTCTACATTCCTTACATTTTATTTTTAAATTTATTAATTTGCTTAATAATATTTTTTCAATGTATTTAACTTTAATAGGTAACTGGTCATATATAACAAATAAAACAATTCATACTCATTTATATATATTTTTTAATTTACTTTTTTTTTGTAGTTCACTAATTTTATCATTTTTGTTAATCATTAAGTTCAGTATCATATTTTTATACTTCACTCATAGAATATTGGACTTGATCCTGTAACTGCAATCTTGCACAGCCGGGAACAAATTACTATGTTCGGTGATGCAGTTAAGTGTAAAAAGTCAATTTTACACATTGACGCCACGTCCGGTATTATCAAGCAGGCGCAATACATCAAGACACCCTTATACATCCTCAGCACAGTATTGTCCGATCCGGATAATCAAGATGTTGGGATAAGCTGCTCCGATTTCCTAACAGCTGATTGCCTAACCGAAGACGTAATTTATTGGTTGCAGAAGCTACGTTTCAGTAGTTTACGGTTGAGAGGGGACAGGTTGTCTTCATGTCGCGCAGATCCATCTGTTGTTTTGACCGACGCGTCATGGGTCTTCCTAAATGCAGCGATAGAAGTGTTTTGTGGAAGACGTTTATCGGACTACATGGTGTACATGTTTAATCGACTAAACAATGGAGAAGACACCCCCCACCTCGATCCATTGTTATTTCCTGTTCCAGTCACTTCATCGCTCGCGTGGGGAAAGTTTTAAAGGTGGAACGGTTTTAGGGAAACAGGGAAATGCGGAGGACATTTTTGCATTGCATCGCAGGTACTAAGAACAAAAGTATATTTAATCATATTTTTTAATAATTTCTGATAAGCAAGATTATTTACTATTGTTAAAGGGATTATCTATATAATTTATTAAAAACGTCATAAAAGGAAGTATATAAACTAAAGTCAATATTTTTTTAATTTTACATGTAAATCTATTTGTACTTCACCAAAAATACTACTTAATAATATAATTTGAGTTGCAGAAATGTTATGAATAAATGAAATAAAAATAATTGTTGTTTTAATGTCCTTATATGTGCTTTAATGACTTCGTTTGCATTTATTGTAAACTATTTACTACTAATTTCATTTGCTCAATAATATTATAAATTGTAATTTTAAAATAATATATCTTTATACATTATGGCATTCAAAATGTATATAAATAGTTTCACATACTGATTATATTAAAAATGATAATTTTGTCTAATATAAATAATATTTTAGATTTGGAATGGTTGGCTCTGAATGGTATATTGGAAGGGTTATAATCCTTGAATATTTTAAATTCGAAGATCTAGAATGTATTATATACTGTAGTTTTAATTCTCTGTGTTACATTATATCTGAGCAATTATATTGATATGATATTAAACATTATTATAGTCATATAATACTTCAAAAGTTTTCTTTATTAAATTATGTTTGAAACGCATTTATAAAATGAATGTTTTTGAATGAAAATATTGCGTATATCGCTTAAAAACTAAATCAAAATTTGAAAAAATGCTCAAACTTTTCGACAATAATGTATTTGTATGATCTAAACATAACTTAAAGATTTAATTTGTTTTTGTACAACTTTATTTATTTGTGATTTCACTATAAATGTAGGCCTATTGTACAGTACTTATTGCCACTATTTTATGAAAGTATGAATATTTTATATTTTTGTCCCAGCCCTCATAACTGCAGATTCTCTAACAGTTGCAGCTGCAATTTGGCATTCTATGTGCATAGTGTTCTCGTCACCTAGTCTCAATGATGATGTGTTGTCGGCTAAGGGACGTCTCGACGGAGTCCTTGCCCAAATTCCCGTTGATCTTACAGTGCAAGTAGACACCCCATCAGAAAATGTTGGACTTGAAGACTGGGATGACACCAAGTCAATAGCGGAAGTTTTACCATTCTCGCAGTATTTTTTAGCGGTTGAAACCCCGATAACAGATGGGATCGATGAAAATCCATATTTTCATCCAGATGTTGTTGATGATGTTCGTCGTATGTGGCTACCGACTTATCCCTTATTGGCATGTTGTTCCCTTAAAGGAACGGGAATAACTGGTCCGTTAACCAACGAAAAGGTCGAAAGTTGGTTTTCGTTAGTGTGTCAATAATAAATGAAATAACTTATATATGATTGAGTTATAAGTATATTTTGAAAACATATACTACTTTCAAATATTTTAAAAGACATTTAAATATTTATTCATAATTTGTAGAAGATGAAAGGTCGCTTAATTTTCAAAGTTATAAATAATATAACATAATTATTATATTATTTATTATTGTTTGTTATTAAATTAGTTGTAATTCTTTATTATTAATTAATTATTCATAATTTGTTTATATTAATTAATATTAAGTATTATTTCTTTACTATTAATGAATTATTAATACTTTTAACGGTTTACATAAATGTATACTATGCTAAATATTTCCATATTGGCGATATGGGTCAGGGGGAAGATTTCAACCCCCCTTAGTTCATGAAGGGTTAACGCATTACTTAAAAAGTACAGTATGACTATCATTGTAAAAAATAGTATGTAACATTACTACCAATATAATTGAACACTTCCTTATTATGTTTTTCAATTCTCTAGATGGGTGAAGCTCGTATGCCTCGTAATGTGGTGGAACGGACTCGGCGAGGTAGAAAACGTGCCGCGAACACGGCCTCCGCTGCTCACGCCCGTGAGAAATGGCGAAGGGGATCCAAACGAATTGGAAAACCTTATTTTTCAAAAAGCCTTTTGACAGTATGTATTATACAACAATTTAATAAAATGTAGTAATCTACGTAATCTTACTTTGATTGATTTGAAAAATAATTTCTGGAAGTGATGCAAAACTTCAGTTTGTTTAAAATATCATACCTGACTGAGATACAATAAAAATAAGGTTAAACTTGCACACCTGATTCATTAAGCTATGTATTAATAAGTTTTATTTTTTGTGTTTTTCAATTATTTTTTAGAATTCTTTATGCAGGTATGTTAGTTTGTGTTAAAGTTTCAGGGTTTTTGTTTGTTTGTTTTTATAAGTTTTACTTATTTACAATATTTAAACTACGATTTGTTTATAAAATTATATTTAGTAATTCATCTTATTAATAGTAAAACAAATCAGTAAAATATGTTCGATCAAGGAAAAAATGTGCTTTTGAAAATAAATTCACAGATATTTATTATAATATGACATTTGTTTTTATAAATTTATAATAAAACTATTTAATTTTCTATGGATTACAACATTTTAGTTTATTTTGAATATTACTATCATTTGCATCATAATAAAAAAAAAATAGCTATTCATTAAAAAATCTTTTATACTATTATTAGCAGTAGTGCTAATAATTATTTTTTTATTTAAAGGCTAACACTTTCAACATTTCTCTTTATTAAACCACATTTCTCCTTTTTTGGAGGAATCATAATTAAAAAAATTAATTTTATTTATTTTAAATACGCTTCTTTATTTTTTGCTGTAGGGAAATCCATTTCCAAACCGTCCTGGATCCATTCAGAAGAGGAGACTTTCACCTTCGGTCGCGTCTTCAGCTTCCCCACCTTCCAAGTCAACAGCTGAGTCAACAGATCCCCCACCAGAACAATCCCCCACAACAGAACAATCGTCTCGTTCGTCAACAGCTGGTCCATCTGCCAAACCATCGTCGGGCTTTTTCGCCGCTCCATTTGCTACATCTCGTCCATTCACCAAACCGTCTTTGGATATCACCAAGTGCTTTCATGTTGTCAACATCAAGATAGTAAGATACTTGAGAGATTCCTTGATTGATGAAAATGCTTGGTTAGAAGCACAGGTGAACACCCCATTATTTCTTATATTTATTTTAAATTTAAAAAAATGTTAATCTTCATAATAACAAATTACATATCAAAAACTTAGTTATAATGAAGGCCATAAAAAACAATTGAAACTTTTATTTTAGAGCTTTTTTATGAAATAAAAAATTAAATTTTTTACTGTTTAAGCTCTACACATATATTTTAGAGGTAATATATTTTATAATGCCATTTTAATGAGAATTTTATTATAGTTTTCTATTATTTATTATCAATACACGTATTACGATATACTAGATACTTGGAATATAGTTAAATAAGTTATCTTATTTTCTGAAAAACGTTTTTCCAACAAACATTTACTTTCGTTTAATTGATATATTTTTATTAATAATCATTTTTATAATTAGTTATCATTCTAAATTTTGAGTACTTACATAGCGGTTTTGGCACACAAGCGTTTCGGCGGTGCATTTACAGTTATCCTCAATCCGCAGGATGTGGAAAATCTGTCGGTTAGGAGGAACCTCAATGAAGAGACTATGGTTAAACTGAATGTAAGTTATATTCATCGATCACTTTTGGAAGTATTGTTTAACTCCAGAAAGAAACATATAGTTCAGGGGCATAGGCCAGGGGGAGGGGGGGTTATAGAGGACATGACCCCCTGCCAGAATTTAAAAATAATAATGTGTTAATATAAACTATTTATAAATAATAATAATAATAACATTTATAATAAAGTTTTATAAAGCGATAATAAATTAACAATCTATAATTTTAACTGTGAAAAATAAAATATGTATTTAAAAACAAATGTCTGAATACATATTAATTTTACCATTTAATGTTTATATTTTTAATAAAATACTCTTTATACAAAGACCTATCTAATTTTATTTAATGCAGGAAACCATCAGACGAGTTATTGGCATCGTGCTCATTTCCGGTCATTTTTCCATTTTCCTGGCTGATTCCCTTACTGGGGAATTTACGTACATGAATTCCATCATGTCTGGAGAAAAGGCAAGAAGACGTTCAATGTTTTCAGCATGGTGGTAAGTCGATATTTGAAAAGCGAAACATATTTTTATGTTACAATAATTAACATTTTCTATTATGGTAGAATTAAAAAACAAAATATACTTAACCTTTCGTACGTGGTTAATTTTCTTCAAATAAATTAAGTTTTTGATTGAACGATGTGATGTATGACCCTGATATTTTTATTCCGTGTCTAAAATACTTCTAATCTAACTAAAAAATATATTTTCGAAAAATCTTAACATACCAGAGAAAATGGCGCTATTTTATACCCCCCTGATTTTTCTTACTTGCTGATGATATCAGGAGCTAAAATTTGCAACATTATTAGAAAATATAAGTTTATCGAAAACTATATTCATTTAACTTGAATAATAAAAGTAATTATTAAAATAACCAGAAATTTAAAATAATACTATAATAACATTTATACTACATATACTTATAGCTTATTTATATAAATCCTATAATCATTGAAATATAATATCTAACTATTATAGATCTGGAGTTTATTACGTAATCAAATCATAAAAATGCAACAAATAGATTAATGTTTTGAACATAAAAATAGCTCGACAAGTCTTTTGAAGGTATATATTATGTATATTAAATTTCAGATTAATCAGATAGATGATAGGAAGCTTTGCTTTCGAGGGGGGGGGGGGGGGTACCACTCTCCACATAGCAAACCCCACAAAATATGTCCACGGACGGAGGGTGGATACTGGACATTTCGGAAATTGTAATCGTTAGATGATTTAGTGTAATTGCATTACTTTAATTGAGATTTTTTTTGTTAGAGCCAACTTAATACCAAACGTTTTCATTCAAGTCGCATTCTACTCGTGGCATATATACCTATTTATATTGCGTGAATTATTAGAATTATATTGAATATAAAATATATTTTAAAAAATTAAAAGAATTTTAAAGTGTTTTACTAACAGACTATTTTATTATGGAAGAAAGAAAATTGTAATGGAGTTTTGAAATATGTCGAATTTTAAAAATAATTATGTTGCTTGTATATAAATATAACTACAAAATCAGTAATTTAAGCTTCCTAAAAGTAATTAAAAAAATTGTCAACTTTGTTAATAATAGAGAATAATTTCAATATTTGATATTCTCAGTAATTTTAGATTGGAAATATATGTTTAACTATCTAAAAATTAATGCTTATCAATTCATTTCCACATTTAAAACACAGTGCATTTTCTAAGAGGAAAGACTGGCGTCAGCGCATTGTAAGGCACAGTTGCCAAACCGATGGATCTAGCTGTGGGGTGATTTGCGGCAAGTTCGCACAATTCTTCTTCGACGGCTCAGAAGGTCCCATTTTTGATGTCAGTCGGAGAGCCATTCTCCGGTACAGACACGAAATGTGGAGAACTTTGATCGAGGAGGCTGACAATGAGGACAGCTTGTGCCGCTGGTGTGGGGAAGAAGAAAGTCCGCGCAACGTCGGCGGTCAACAAGACGATTGGGTAGGAGTTTATTAATGTTTTGAATATCATAGTCGTCCGAAACGGAGGATATGGGTTTGCTTTGTCCCAACCCTTCGTACGTGGAAGGGGGGGGTATGCCAATTGTTTTTCAAAGAAATTAAATTTTTGATTGAACTATACAACGAATGACCCAGAATTTTTTTCTCAGTGGCTAAAATATTTTTATCTAAATGAAAAATATAACAAATATTATTTCGAATATTTTTAACTACCAGAAAAAATGGTGCTATTATTGAACTATTTTATACCTCCTGGGTTCTCATACTTGCCGATGATATTTGCAGCTAAAACTTACAACATTAATAGAAAAAATAAGTTTATCGTAAAGTATATCCATATAACTTCAATAATAAAATTATTTATTAAAATAACAGGCAATTTCAAATAATACTGAAATAGCATTTATACTACTTATAATTTATTTATATAAGTAGAATGATTTTAAAAATATATCAACAAATATAGATCTTGTGATCTAGAATCAGATGCAAAAAGACTCAAATCAATTGGTTGCATTGATCAAAAGCTATAGCAGATATTGGTCAACATATAGCATATAATATGGTCATTTGCCTATACTTTTTCGAACCGAAAAATGATACTAATCGATAATTTTTTTTGAAAAAAAAAAAGCTCTACAAGTCTTCAGTAGGTATTTGTATACCAAATGTAAGCTTAATCATATGTTATGAAGTTTGGTTTTCTAGGGGGGATAAAATACCCCATTCCAAGTAGCAAACCCTAAAAAGTATGTCCAAGTAAAAGGGGTTAACAATTATTTTTTTCGGGTGGGTGGGTAATACTTAATAAAAACTTAGTAATAATATCAAGTATTAACAGTTTGTTTTAAATATTTTGAAATAAATTTATAGAAATATATTCGAGAAATGAATGGAGAGGCATTTATAATGTATTGTAGCACATAAATCCCAACCGTTTTAGTTCCACGTGCTGATTAATAAGTTACACTACAGCTTAGCGAAATACACAGTTACAGATTATTGGCTACTATAATCCTACATATTTTTAAACGTAACAATACGTGTTATATAAAATATTAAAATGTTACTTAAATATTACATAACCTAACTGGTAGGTGCAATATATCTTAAAAAATCTCGGTATATCCGTGGATGGTTTATATACATTGTATTTCAATATATAAACGTTATTTGTATCCGAAGATGAATCCGTGGATGGTTTATATATATTGTATTTTAATATAAAAACGTTATTTGAATCCGAAGATGAAT
>JAUZND010004997.1:0-11413 GCA_034780555.1 Coelogynopora nodosa
TTAATATTGCTTGTGTATAATTCATGGTTTTTAAACAGCAGCATTTAGAAATCGGGCGGAACTTATGGCTCACCCTGATAAAATACTTTTAAATATATTTAAATATTATAGAATTACTCTTATTATTATACCTGTTGATATTATAGTTATCATATATATATATATATAATACACAGGACTTATTTTAAAAGTCTCAGAATGAAATAATGTTTTCAAAATAAAGCGCATTACTATATATAAAACGCAATACATTTAGTAGCAGTATATCAAATCTAAGTATAATTATATATAGCGATTAGATACTTCTCTTGTCGAGAATTTTAAATATAAAATTGTTTGTTCTTTTATAAATTACGTTTCTTGATATTGCTTCATATAATTTATGGCGTTTATATGTTATATAGTATGTACGTTTACAGCCTTTGTTATATAATATATTCATTCTATATATATATGTTAAATTAGTTTTCATTTTTGTGATGTTTTAGTTATAGATTCTAAGATCTCAAGGGACAAGATATGTAAACTCAATGTGTAATCCTATTCCAAAGAAGTTAATCGCTCTTTTGGGAATAGCTGTGAATTATCTGTTATATATACTCATTCGAAACATGCCAGATCTAAATGCTTCTGCTAATTCTCATTTCTTATGCTATTACTGCTATTATTTCTTTCTTTGGTTTTGCAGATTACGTTTGCATCATGATTAAATCTATTGTCGTGATTAATATTCAATAAAAAGAATTTTGTATTGAATTATAAAGAGATGTAATTATAGCGCTATAATTTATAATGGTTATGCAATTTTTTCCATGTTAACCTATAAGCACTGTTCATTTTAAAATATAGAGTTAGTTTTGATGTAATTTCGTCTATATATACAATATATTAGAGTAGAAATCACGAAATTTAAATCGTGTTCTTGTAATCAATTTCAGTATAAGGTAATTATTGTTAGATTATACCAATTCTATAACTATGTATAATGTATATACAACATTTTCCAGGTAAATGTAGAAATTATAATAAAATAATGTGATAAAATACATAAACACATAGGGTTGATGATATTATTTGAATAATTCATGTTAGTCCGGCCGTTGAAATAGCCTATAAAAAGATGGTCTAACCTAGAAAAAATTAGTACAAATTTGAAAATTTGATTGAAACATTAGTATGGGGACTGGAGCAAAATATAAAATATCCACTAAAATCCGTTTTGGGGAAAAAAAATTGTTGTTGTAATTTTACTTATTAAAGAATATGAAAATTGTCTATGGTTTTGACTCAAATTTTGTGAAAATGAAAATTTTTAGGAAAATAAACATGTTATTAATATTTTCTCATACTTTTGAATACAATGTTACATATAATTTTTTTATCATATATAAGTGTTTGCTATCTATTACAAGGTGGGAAATATAGTGACAAAAACTATTTTTAATTTTTATCACTAATTAGATCATAATAGTTGTCAGTAAGCGCCAAACAAAAATTTTTTTATCATAAAGTATACAAGGATGTGAGTGATCAACTAATGTTTCAGCTTAACTCTTCGTCTGTGGAGGAGGAGTATACCTTTTTTCTTCTTCAAAGAAATGCAGTTTTTGATTGAACGATGTAATGTATAACCCTGATTGCTTAAAAAACTTTTATCTAACTAAAAATATAATTTCGAATATTTTAGCAAACCATAGAAAATTGCTTCATTATTGAACTATTTTATAACCCCCTCCCTGGGTTTTCTTACACAGAAAAATAAGTTTATCGTAAAATATAAACATTTAACTTGAATTATAAAATTAATTATTAAAATAACCAGCAAATTAAAATAATACTCAACATTTTAATACTACTTACTGCTTATTTATATAAGTAGTATAATAATAAATATATACCACATTATTATAGATCTCGTGTTCTAGAATCAGATGGAAAAAGAACCAAGTCACTTAGTTGCATTGATCAAAAGTTATAGCATATATGGGTCAATATATAGCACATTATGGTTATTTTCCCATCGTTTTCCTAAACTGGAGTTTATGATGTAATCAGGTCATAAAAATGATACTTATTTGGATAATTATTTTGAAAGTATAAATAGCTCAACAAGTCTTTAAATACCCAATTTCTACTTAATCGGACGACTGGAAGTTTACTTTTTCAAATGAGGGAGGGGACAATAACCCCCTCCACGGAACAGACTACAAAATATGTCCACGGATGAAGGGTTAAAACAGTTGGATACAGACATTTCAGTTTTTTTAAAAAGGCTACTTTTAGCTCATTTTAGTCGAATTTGAGAATCAAACGATCAAACAACTATATATATTAATTTGACCCTCCCTCTTGGTGCTTCTATATATAGGGTTAAGTAACACCGGGATCGAGCACAGTTCGATGTTGTCTAGCACACAAAATATGAATATTTTATGAGTTGTGGGATGCCGGAAGGAATTAATCTTTTTTGTCAGCTGAGACGTTTTTGGTAAAAAATCTAATCAACTTGTATGTATATAAATTACACCAACAAAAGAACACTCTGTCTTTCCTATATTCTTTTATATTTATTTTTTTCATTATCTTTTTTAATGTCTTTCTGTGTCCCAAAAAATTAATTCTGTAAATAAACTGTCGAATAGTTTTATGTCGAATTTCTCCCTACTGAATCAGGGAGCGCACATAAGAATGGGGAGAGAGCGAGTCAACCTTAAAAGTCAATTGAATTAAAGATGAAGAAGGCAAATTGGGTGAAATGTCTATCTGTAATATATTCTATAAGGTCCTCTTTCAGAATTATGCACATTTACTATATTACGGAGAGACAGGATTGAAGGCTTACACTTTTCATCGTGGTTTTTTATTCAAGGAATTAAGCGGGGCGGAGAAAAGGGTTATATTGCTCCCAAGACAATTAGTAAAATTGTTTGATTTAGACATTATGCTATGTATTTGTCTTGATTATTTATATAGTATACTGCATATATTGTAGATGGGAACTTTACTCCATCAAAAGATTTATTGCTACCGATGTAGACTATATGTTATATAATATATGCAATACTGAAATATAATATGTAAATTTATAATTAAATATTTTTAATGTGTACATTTTTGACAATATCATTTTTTGAAAAAAATAAATATGTTTATGTACGTATGCGTACCAGACCGTTTAGCAGATTATATTTAAATATTATGTTAAAATTATATTTATATCCATATATACTACTTTTTTTTTAATTAAAAGATATACATATTAATTAAAACAGCAAACACGGAGACAGTGCATTGAAATTTTTAATGTTTTTATGCTAACACATCATATTTAAAAATAATTACTAAAGGAAATTTCATAAATATTTCCATATAGATATATATATATACTATCATATTATTGATCTAGATTAGCAAAGTTTTCTAATTTATATAATGACTTCATAAGCAACAGTATACTATACTGTATTGTCAAACAATGTATTGTAATGTTGTGAGAGTGTTGTAGTGTTGTAATGCTATGTATGTAATGTTGTGGGAGTTGTCTGCAACTCATTGACAACTATTGACGTCATTAATGATGAAAAAATATTATTTTAAAATTTAACCTAATTTTCTCCTAATTTGATTAATTATAATTATCAGATATTTCTTTATAAATAAACAGCCAACTAATACTGTGATTTGAAATTAAATTATATATTTTAGAAACGCCTTGAAAACGCATGCACCATAAATGTACTAATTTGATAGAGAATATTTAATTGTATATAATTGGTTAAAAGCCGGTGGGTCAGTTTAACTCCCTTTGGGATAAATAGGCTTCCAAAAACATGTTAGAATATTATCTTAGTTATATACATATATATTCTAAAGCAATAATGAACGATTTGGAACGTATTAGCATTAATATCAAATATAAGAATTATTTTTTCATATGTTGTAAATTATAATGGAGTATGTTAACATGACATTGAATATCTGATGCTAACGAATAGTTAAACCAAACTATTGTTACAATTATTGTCAAATCATTATTGTCAGACCTGAATAAACTTAAAGATGACCGAATTGATGTTTATTATATAAAGACCATGAAACATAGCTAACTAATTTATATCCATTTTCAAATATAATTGACAGTAATAATGAGCTAGTGTGACTCTACGATTTTTATATTATCAATATAGCGATATAAATAAACATTTTCATTCTTATAGAAATACACGTTTACGTATAGTATATATAAGCTGGAATTTATAATTTAACAAACTACTTTTCTAGCTTTAGTGATGCTTATATACACTCATACAGGTTAATTAACATACAAAATTAAAACAAAAACTCTGACAATAAAGTCTAAAGCTCCAGATAATACCTATTATAGCAGATAGGCCGTTGCCTCTGTGTGTGCATTCAGCATTGAATTATACATAACTCAAATAATCAAACAGTCATCACCAGTTATATAATGCAGCATTGGGAGTCGTTTTGTTTCTACAGACAAGATCAGAACACATTATTAATCCACGCTGACTACCCGATGTTAATAATTAATGTATTGCGACTGTTCTGACCATGTCATGAGGTCCCCTATATAAGGAAGATACACCCCTGGCTTTTCCCCGTGCCACCGAGCAGAACCAGTTATACGTTTGGGAGTTGTGAATTATTGATGCTACCACTCTCCCAAAAGGCTAGGCGCTCACTAGAGACAGGGCACTTTAGTAATTGCTCAACTGGCTTTTATCCTTCGGGGAGAACCTACTCTATATGAATTACTGAAAGAAGAGATGCATTTTTATAATAATATGTTTTCTCTCCTTTTCTGTTCACCGCATCTATTCCACATTATAGTATTTTATTATATACAATGGGTTGTAAAAATGTGGACCCATATGTATTTTAATATAGTTACTATAGTATTAATATGGTTAGATATATTTTATTACGAACACTATTAAAAATAAAACAGAATCCGAGATTACCCTTGTCTATTTTTAAGGATATTTTATATAATATATGCATATTATTATACAATTGTTATAATTTTAAGCAAGATTTTTAGACTTAACAATTTATATTTAAATGTAGAATCAAACAAAAGATATAATGGTATACATATAGTAAATTATATATGCCCTACATTTTCATATCCTGGAATAAGTGGTATCCATATTTCCCTCATATAGAATTACCAAGGGGTATAGGTCAAATTGACGCAGGAATAACTTATTTTTTTTAAGTATTGCTGTATATGTAAAGTAACTTTAAAGAAAATTACAGAAAAAGTATGTAAAACGAATTTTAAAAATATTTAAAAAATTAACAATATTATACATTACATCTCAATACCTATAACATTTAAATTTAATTATAAACATATTAAAGAATAATATAACAAAAACAGTATATTTCGAAAGAACCTTATTATACTATGCATTATATGGCCATTGTATAATATGTCAATACATAAATGTATATATATGTATAGTTCCTAAATTATTATAATTTCGATACTATTTTATATCCAATCTGGTTCCATTCGTATTAAGTATTTTACAAAAATTAAAAATATGGATATCATTATTATAGGTTTTGAAAGGTATAGGATAAAGTACACTATTAAAAAATGCATGGGAATTTGTTTGCTGGCTTGGCAGAAAATATCATGGCTTGCGAACCTCTTAAAGCTATGTGAACATTGTTCCCATGCCCGTTACAATTGGCATAATTCATTATGTGCTTGCTAGTTATTATTTAACTTTTTAGTATATATAGTACTTTTTTATCAATTTTGTCATTTATTTTTTGGGTTTGGTTACTATTGGCATGTTAAGACCATATTATAGCCCTAACACTCACAAGGTGGATTATTAGATTTAAATTATAACATACGATCGAGTTTTGTTGTTAATAAAGGCGCACTTCCATTGGTGTTGTCTCGAAACGTAATATAATATGTAGCCTATAGGCTATAATACTATAATACACTATTTTACGCTATAATACACAATTTTACATAACAAATTATTAACGTATTTTTTGATTGTGTGCTAATGTTAAATACACATTTAGAACTGTACAAAAATGGATGTTTTTTATTCTTATATCACAAAGGGTCAAATCATAAAAAATTTTCAATGGTATAATTTCGCATATTGATATGTATATGACTGTTTGTGATCACGTTATAAAAAAAACTAGAAAACAATTACAAATAAAGTTATAAAGGATGAAAAAATTAAAATAATTCCAGGTATACGTGCTCTTACCATTAGAATATATAAGTCGCAATCTGTAGTGGATGCCGTTGTTTGTCTTTTCACTCTCCGTTTCCTGAAACGAAGACGAATTTTAAGGAAATATTTATAAGTGAATTTGATAACAACAAAGAAAAGATTTCAAAGACAACAGGATGTCACACCAACTAACCATCACAAGGATAATTTGTTGGACACGCGAACGGGTCATTTGTGCAGAACCCGTCCAACATTGTATGTCAAATACTGTACCTCACTCTGTTCTTCTGACTGTGTATATCATCTAATTCTCAAATTGTCCATAATGCTGTTATTAATCCATCATTTCCTCTCATATTAGAAGGTGATTGATGGAGGTTCTAGGTTCTTTGATTTTGCTGGCTATGGGCGTGATATTGTGCACAATTCATACATTGGTTCATGCAATACGCGTGTGTGACAAAATTTCCTTATATTTTAAGGTTTTGTAATGAATGCATTTATGGACATATACCAATAGAATATTTTTTAAAGCGAAATTTTTAAATATTAATTGGTTTATATTTTTCGCTTATACTTGAAAATACTGCTTTCTAATAATGAATTCAATGTTATGATATTATGATTAATTTTCAATTATAAAATATAAAAAATTATCGACACATCTAGATAACTGGGTATTTTTTATATCCTCACTGCAAAATTAAATATACTTTGGATCCGCCCCTGCTTGGTATATGAATGTATAGTAAATAGGTCCCTTCACTCTGAACATATATATATAACGTGTATAAATGGCACCCGTATAAATATATTCTATTCTATTCGAATTTCATGTTACTAAATTTACATATTGAACGCGCAATATGAGCACTGCAGTGTCATGTTTAGACTGTTTATAGAATGAATTCAAATATAATATTACAACAAATCAATAATTATTATTATTAATCCTACTGTATACTGGGCATCTGATGAGAATTATCACGTAATAAAATTATTGTACTAAATTATAGATATTAAAAACTATAATTATAGCATCAATAATAATATAACTATAATATAAGAGCAATATATGCTAATTAAGCTAGAATTCAGTTTCTATATTTATATAAGTTATTACTAGCCGTTCTTGCTTGCCACTTATAATACTTACAGTGAATAAAGTATATAGTTGTATAATTCAAGCCAAAATTACTAATTGTCCGGATTGTTATTCAATTTGCTATGTATATACATTACAGCAGCTTTGCATACATTAATTACGTTGATTGGGTTATGTAATCATAATGACTGAAATATAAATTAAAGTAACAATACGAAAAAACTGTTTTTATTGATAAATATGTAGTGTGATGATCTTGATCGACATAGACTGATATATACAATAGATATAATACGCTGAAATATTTCGAATATCTTGATAGTTGTCCGAAATCGAATAAAACACAATATAGTAAAACACAACCGTGCCTAATTGAATATGTCACAATTCAACCTAAATTCCGCGCATCTGATGCTCGAAAAAGGTTATAAATATAATATCACTTCGGTACCATAGTTATATTATACTTATAGCTGCAATAAAGTTTGCATACCTTTTCTCTTTCGATAAAGTCAACAAATATTGCTCGGTCAATTTCAATGGGGTGCCGATTCTGGTCGTAGAGGGCGATGACGAAATGGAAGAAGTTGCTCTTGCGCAGATTGGATGGAGGCTGTTTCTCAAACCGGGAGGCTACCACATGACCACTGTAAGCAAAGTTTGTATCAATGACAAACAAATCAATATAAGCGAAGTTTGTATCAACGACAAACAAATCAATATAAGCGAAGTTTGTATTAACGACAAACAAATCAATATAAGTGAAGTTTGTATCAACGACAAACAAATCAATATAAGCGAAGTGTGAATCAACGACAAACAAATAAAGATAAGCGAAGATTGTATCAACGACAAACAAATCAATATAAGCGAAGTTTGTATCAACGATAAACAAATCAATATAATAAGTAAGCACTAAGCGCAGAGCCTGTACAAACAGCGGAGAGACAGAGCACTACCGGTTTCGAGCTATTCAGCTCTCATCAGGTACCCTATAAGTCTCCATACTGATGACTGGAATGCAAGTAGTACTTATTAAAAACCCAAACAAATCGTTAAAAAAAGCAATTTGAAAAGTAAAATAGAAGATTGTATCAATGACAAACAAATCAATATATTATTATGTTTAAAAACTAAGTTCTAAAGTATATAGTTTTCACCTTTTCCTAAATATAATCAAAATCCTAGTACAGGTTTAATCTACGTGATAAAATATTAATATATTATTATTATAAATATGAAAAAAACGAAATTTACATCGCATTGTCAACAAACATAGAGCAGATCAAATTCTCAGTGATATATATAAAATAATATATATTATAAAAATATATATATGTTAAAAATTTAGATCTGCATGAATAAATGAACAAAATATATAAATTACAACAAATCAATAAATTATTTAAAAATAATTATTGTTGCATCATTAAACATTGAACAGTAAACGTTATACACATTACTAACGCGAGTTGAAATAATTTTATTCGAACGAAAATATAAATTTAGCAAACGCATAATTTGTAATACGCATGCACTCAATATATACAACTAAAAATAAAAGCAAACATCTGTATTCAAAAAAAATTCTTTATAAATAGTGAAAATTAATCAAATATTATATAAAATAGAGTGCATCACCGAAAAAAACTTACATAGAACCAGTGGTGTCCACAATGGAATGCGTCGGTATCCAGGATCGTACCAGACCGAAAGGCGCAGTTGAACTCAGTTCATCTTTGAGGACCATTCCTCGATTGACATGGCCTAGGATATCCTGAAATTTTTCAAATAAAATGCAGTCAGTCTACACGATACAAACTAACTTAATAGATATATAATATGTATAGTCTGTTTATTATAATTAGCGTGACACAATCAATGTTGTTGTAAATTTGTACTAATAAAAATATACATTATATATAGTGAATCATAAGCTTACCATTCAATTAGATTGTGGTATGCGTATGAATAATTTCAGCAATTTTAGAAGTCTGCTCGTTTAGTCCGGTGTCTGGGGAGACTTGTCTCACGAGTCTGTAATAAAAGCGGAGCACTCGCGGTTTTGATGCCCTTGAGAGATTAAAAACTGCTCTGAGTCGCCTATAACAGAAGATCACAGTAAATATTCTCACGGGATTTATTTCCCGGGACTCGGCTCAGCCAACCAGAGAACAAGGCAGCTTTTGAGCTCATCGGCGTGGCATCGCAGTCTGTGTCTGACTATTCCCGGCGGCTTGCCGTCTCCCAGAGCCGAGCTCTGAAACTGATTGGACGCGGCTGACTTACTGCTGCTGCTGCTGCTGCATCGTGGGCGTGGTGGAGGTTCAGTTGAGCGCCAAATAGCACGCAGCTGTCTGTAGTGCTGGAGCACTATAATATAATAGTGTGGATGGATAATGTCGTGGTGGATGCCTGCTCAGTCAGTCGTTTCGGATGGAATGTCAGGATGTAGACAGCCAGAACTAATACTTTCCTTCGATTCACTGAGGCACATGTTTTTCCAATTAAAATATAATATAACGCTGTATGTGTATATTACACAAATATTGTATAAAATAATGTACAAATTTGTTAGTTTTACTAAGGTCCTTTGAAAATTGGATTAGCATGTTTCACTCAGTTTTAAAAACTTGTTAATATTAAAGACTTATTTAAAAAATTCACAAAGGTACAGCTTCATTAATATTTTAAAAGGCATTTATTATAGTATAATAAAAATGTGGTATATCTGATTAAAATATAATTATGACATGTTGCATTTCCATCTTGGGACTTCGATTAAGGCCATTTAAACGTTGAATTCTTTAAAAATAAAATGGTGAATAAATTATTATGGTATAAGGCTACATTTAATTTTTAAGGACTTTTTTATGTGAAACTTTAAATATAACAGTAATAAATCACTCACTGATTAAAAGTAAATTAATACAGCGGTTATAACCAAAAACTTAAGTGAGCATTTTATACAGTTGTCATATATTTAAAAAAATCATAGTGTTAATTAAAAAATATACGTGTAGGCTTATAACGAAGAAAAACTTAAAATCTAAAACCGTATTATATATTGAATAAATTATTTTAATAGTTTCAAAAAATATATTTGATTTATAAATACACCACTGATAGTTTATATTAACTACGTGAAACAATATTCGCTGTTTAAAATATACTTTAGCTATAAAAGCGTTAATTTTGCTAATTAATGACAATGGAAATAACTAAATAAATGTATATAATAATGTACAAAAGTTAATAAGAATAACACGTTTGTCATTATAAATTGTATATATAATATTAATAATATTTTTTTTCTAAAATAACATAATATCTCGACAACGATTTTTCAACAATAACGCATAAATATAAAAGTTAAAAAGCCGTAAATATTCCTAGTCTAGAATTATAAATAAAAGAAACTACAGTTAAAAAATAAAGTTTATACTACTTGTAGTAGAATATAGAATAATAAGGAATAATTAATATTCAATGTATTTAACTTTTCTTGCTAGACATATTTTATTCGTCGTATTTGGTCATAACTTATACGTAGTATATCATGAAAACAATTGTTGTACAAGTAAAAAAAATTTAAAAAGTGTTCGACGTTTCGCAATAAATAAAGTAATTACAGAAAATTACACGAAACGCCAATAGATTAGGCAAAAACTCTCCGACGTGCAGCTAATGAAAACAATAACATCAGAGTATATATATTTTTATTAAGTAATTTGCATTGTATACACATAATAAAAAGATCATATTATCGAAATAAAAACTAACATTTTAAACAACGCTTATAAAACGATTACATTTAAAACTATAATCATTGTTAGAATTATGTTTTGTTATGTTAGATACAGCAATTAATACAAAAAGTTTGTAAACACTAATTTTTTTAGAAACTCGTTAATACTTATATTAAAATATACCGTAATTTCTCTATTAAACGCCTCCTCTCCAATAAACGCCCCCTAATTGTTGACTACATAAATAAACGCCCCCTCTTCAATAGGAATTATACAAGAGGGAGAGAATTAATCAATAATGCATGCACAACGCTATTCCT
>JAUZND010004998.1:0-32071 GCA_034780555.1 Coelogynopora nodosa
ATAGAATGAGAGAGATAGAGGGGTAATGATAGAATGAGAGAGATAGAGGGGTAAGGATAGAATGAGAGAGATAGAGGTATATAAAAACCATACAGATGGATGATTTAAGAGAGATAATCTTAAAATCAGATTGTTTTCGTAGTGTTGTTTGAGAGAGAGAGAAGTGAAGAAAATAAAACATGGTGATTATAATAAGCAATAATATATGAAGAGATATACATGAAATATTAGGAAACAAAGACACAGAAGTCGCACCGTTTACAAAATATAAAACATAGTAATGTATACTATAAACCATACAGAACGTTATAGTATAATACATATATTATGAAAAGACTGAAATTCTGAAAATATTATTCTTGCAGTGAGTTGATGTGCAACAAGGAATTTTCAATTTTGTATTTCAATATTGGAAAATTAATTTTAAAAAACTGCTACAAAATAATATTCATAAATTAAAAACTATATAAAGAAAGGTATGCTAATACAATATGTCTATAAGTTATGTATCAAATGAATTACCCAGCCAGATTACATGATCAAACTATAGTATTCTCTCACGCCTTCAAATATATGCGATGGATGACTCATCTAAGCAATTTTCTCTCCATAGCTGAATTCATTTATGAATTCGTGAGCTATTTAATATCAGTTCAATCCTGGCAAGGTCTTATTGCATATTGCAGCTCATTGTACAACTAATAATAATATACTCCACAAACATTAAAATCACAGTGGTATGTATTGTATGTCATATGTAATGTAGTTGGAGCACGCTAAGTGAATAATAAATAGTGCACACGCGATGTAAAATGGAACTAAATAACATCA
Source organism: Coelogynopora nodosa (assembly GCA_034780555.1). Classification (NCBI taxonomy): domain Eukaryota; kingdom Metazoa; phylum Platyhelminthes; order Proseriata; family Coelogynoporidae; genus Coelogynopora; species Coelogynopora nodosa. The sequence goes on from JAUZND010004998.1 coordinate 832, forward strand.
AATCAATTATCTATATTAAATAATATGTTGACCAAAGTTGATAAGCCTTCGATTGAATATTCTAATGTTTGAAAAATCAATATAGTTATATTCAAACAATTCAATATAGTGCAGTACAGTATAGTGCAGTATAGTACGATGCAGTACAATGCAGTACAGTACAGTACAGTATAATGCAGTACAGTATAATGCAGTACAGTATAATGCAGTACAGTGCAGTACAGTGCAGTACAGTATAATGCAGTACAGTGCAGTACAGTGCAGTACAGCGCAGTGCAGTATAATGCAGTACAGTGCAGTACAATGAAGTACAATGAAGTACAGTACAACACAGTACAGTGCAGTACAGTACAATGCAGTACAATACAATGCAGTACAGTGCAGTACAGTACAATGCAGTACAGCGCAGTGCAGTACAATGCAGTATAATACAATGCAGTAAAATACAATGCAGTACAGTGCAGTGCAGTACAATGCAGTACAATACAATGCAGTACAATGCAGTATAGTGCAGTACAATGCAGTACAATGCAGTATAGTACAATGCAGTACAATGCAGTATAGTACAATGCAGTACAGCGCAGTACAGTACAATGCAGTACAATGCAGTACAGCGCAGTACAGTACAATGCAGTATAATACAATGCAGTACAGCGCAGTACAGTACAATGCAGTATAGTATAATGCAGTACAATGCAGTGCAGTATAGTACAATGCAGTACAGTATAGTACAATGCAGTACAGTATAGTACAATGCGGTACAGCGCAGCACAGTACAATGCAGTACTGTACAATGCAGTACAGCGCAGTACAGTACAGCGCAGTACAGTACAATGCAGTAAAGTGCAGTACAGTACAATGCAGTACAGCGCAGTACAGTACAATGCAGTACAGCGCAGTACAGTACAATGCAGTGCAGTATAGTACAATGCAGTACAGTATAGTACAATGCAGTACAGCGCAGTACAGTGCAGTATAGTACAATGCAGTACAGCGCAGTACAGTGCAGTACAATGCAGTACAGTGCAGTACAGTGCAGTATAGTACAATGCAATGCAGTACAGAACAGAAAGAACCTTCTCCATCTCAATTCATACTGTAATAATAAATTTTCCATAAAGCCCTTTTTAATAATATTTTTATCGTTTGTAATAAATTGCAGCCATCAAAGAAAACTGAGTGAGCGAGGAAGCTATTGAATTCAGTTGTTAATTCTTAATATATATATATCACAAAATAACTCTGGTCTACTCATTATCGATTAGCAAGCAATAAAATAAGGTCATTTTACTTTTAGAGAAAATTAATAAGACAAAGAGAACCTTTTTTACAATTCATTTCATTTATCAAATATATAACAAAATATAAGAAATGATTTACAAAAAATATCTGGAACTATTTCAAAAATTACAAACTACATATTACTATATATATAAGTAACTTTTTGAAAATATTAATTAATCAAAATAATTCGCCGTAATAAATTAACATTATTGATTAACCGCAATAATCTAATATCGGTGACAATTGTATAATATTGAATCAATACAATCACTTGAATTCAATAGATGTTAATAATCTAGAGAATTACTGAGGAGCATAATCAATCTTAAACCTATTTATAAAAAGTCACAGTATACTAAATTTATTTATGTACATTTTTGTATTGAGTTGTTTAATAAAATCATATATTTTTAATTATAACGATTACGATCAGATATATTAATTTTCCAATTTTTCATTAAAACAAAAAATGTTCGTGTATCTTTCGTATAAATTAAATGATTATTCAAAGAAAATTGTAGCACGAGAACTCTAGGTTGAAACAATAATTGATTTGTATAAAAATATTTCTCAAAAAATACTTCACAAACAGCCTTTTATACCATCGAATAATAATGTGATTGTTTTAGTTCCGGATATACTTGTAATTGGCACACATTTTGACGGAATTATAATACGTTATCAATATGTAGGCTACATCTACACATGATAGCACTATATTCAATTCTATCTTTACTGACTTATATTATCTCTATAGAAATGAGATATTGCAGTTGACAGGTAAGGCATAGCGTATAAAGGAACATTAATCTTTAAAATAGTAAGAAGAGTCTCCGAAACTAAAATCTATATTTCTAAATGTAAGGAAATAAAAGGAGTGCGGATATTGCGCCGACACTTAGTTTAATTAGAATAAATAAGAAAAGCAGAAAGGTCGCGTTGAAATACATTATCTAGAGAATCTAAGTGTGTAGGATTCAAAAAGAGTAAATATTTTTTATATAATTTCATTTGTAAATATTACAATTTTCTGGAAAAATAATGTATAATTCACTTTTAGTAATACATGCTATTAAGTAAATTATATGAATACGAGTACCCATTGTATATAATTTACCTTTTATAAACATCTTTTTTTAGTGATCAACAAATGTAATTTATTTTAAAACTACTTTATTTTAATTTTACATTATCACTGGATATTATATTTTTTAAACTGAAACAGTTTTTAATATTATAAAAAGTAATGCAAATATTTCTTCATTATAAAGAGTCACGTCATATTATTGAAAGTACCTTACATTTTACAACAAATAAGATAGTTATGCTATTAATTATTGAAGTGATGTCTGTCCAGAGAATCTCTGAGCTAGAGCTACAGAAGAAAAGTCAGCCAAGTCTCACCAGGACACAGTGAAGATGACGAGGCCTATGGAGGAGATGACGTCATTGATCTTGTACATCTTGCCGCCCCGATACTTGAGGTAGACGTTGGACTTGGTGAACTCCATCACGATGTCGTTGATGTCGTGCAGGAAGAGCACGAGAGCGCCCACCTTGTAGTACCTGCGAGGTCATCAATCGATAGTAGTCATGTATGTATGGACACAGAAGCGCAGAATATTTGTGAACAAAACGGGTCATAGTAACGTAACATTTCAGCCGCAGGGCGACAACATGTCTCGATATTGTTGCAAATTAAGTTGTGTAAAAAGTGTATTCCAGCAAAAGGTGAAAACATTTTTTGGTATTATTTGTAGGGTAGCAGGCAGAACACAGCAATTCTTTCATTTCAAAGGCAAGTAATCACAGTCCGTAAGTTTACCTTGGACAAAGTTAGTGATTAGTATGTAAAAAAATGTTTTGCCTTCTAAATTATTTTTTAAAAAAGTCAACACAATTGAAAATATTTGAAAAAGTTAAGTTGGCGCTAAGTTAAGTACTAAATTACTTTAAAGATTAATCAACGCACAATTTTTTCCCGTGTAAAAATTAATTTAAAATGTTTTTTTAGGTAAATTAACTTTCAAACATATAGAATGCTGCAGTACAGAATTATATTGTAATTAACTTTTTTTCTGATGTAACTGTCTGTAATTTACAGGACCGTTAGTTTATTATATTATTTAGATTCCGAAAATCACATCTCCTGTATTCCGCCTTCAATCGTATATATTGAATGTCACATTTTACAGAGATAAAATATTACAAAACGTCAGTTGTATTCATCCCTATTAAAACTACGTAAATATGTTAAAACGTTATTTAATTAAAATCAGTACGATTCAATATATTAATTACAATAAATTAATAAACATGTAATGATAAATGGTTCACATCGGCATATATTACTTATCACTTCGTGTACTGTTACTCTATTTAAAGGAATCGCCTCATTTGAAACGTGAGTGCGAAGTACGTAAGGGTTTTCATAGCAACAGGTTCAGATACTTACAAGAAAAGTACAAATCAATTGCAATATGAATGTTCGATACCTGATCGCACAAATGTCATTATTGATTTCACTTAATACACTCATGGCAATGTATTAATAATTCGTGAATTATTTACCCGATACTTTGAGTTTTCACAAGATCTATTAAAAATTAGTTAATGCAAGGACAGGTGTAACTGAAGCTTTATGCAAGGAATATGTTGAAGTGTATCAATTCAAATGAAATTAAATACTGTATTAATTTCGTGCGTTAACTCAGTTTTAGCTAAGACTGTTAACATAAAAAATGGCGTATTGATTGAAATATAGATAATGAATTACAGTTTGAGAACAATACGATAAAAATGTCATCATTCGGATCAACCCAACAAAACAAAACATAACAAACCAAACCAATGAACAAATTGTCTAAATCAACAATCATATTTGGACTACTGAATTTAAGTACATTCTACTCTAGCTACTCCGAATCGGGTTATCGGATTATAACTTTAGAACATTGCTTTTTCACTTATTCAATTCACACTCTAGCTAATACTATGTTCTGGCTAAACAACACTAATCTGGTAAATGCTATACTGTGTGTATAGTTAATATATAAACGTAGGTTAAATCAGACTTTTTAAATATTTTTTATATCCACCTACCGATGGTTATCAGATTATCCAATATTTCTGTAAATGAATAATATTTTGAACCGCATGAAAGAATCATAAATAGTATGCATGTTGTTTTCAATTATATACGACTAATTATGTAAAACTAAAGTTAAATTTATTATTCACTTTATTGGTGACAAGTGAAGTGGTAGCAAAATGTATTCAAACTAGCCAAGTGAGCTTATAGAGTAAGGTGTTGAATTCGACTGCCAATATTCCCAAAACAATCCCGATATTACCTTATTGTAGCCACTGACTTTAATAAAAAAAAAGTATTTTGAAGATCTGATGTAATTTTATATAGATATATTTCAATACTTAGTTATTTTAAATATCGTTACAGTTTACTTTTTACTCTTATCCGATAGAACATATTAATTAAAATAAATACAACTTTGTTAAATTACTACAACATACTTGATAACTGATCAATACTCAGACTGAAGAGTTTTTCGTGTGTTTTATTCAGTACAGAAAACTTTCTTTTAGAAAACAAATTAATATGGGTGTGAGAAATAATCACCCGTTTAAAACTGAACCCTTACTATGGAACAGAAAAGAATTCAATAGAAGCAATGTAATTTGATTTGAGTAGGCTATTACTTAACTTTAGACATATTTAATCATACTATCAACATAGAGTAGTCTTATCCAAGAAATGATAACAATTTTTATATCTTCAATTTGTCATTATTTAAATCATTTACAATGACAACATTCTATTTCTCAACACTACCACAAAATAAATACATTTTAAATAAGAAAAAACTTGTGAAATGTAGTAACAACAATTTATAACAATATTAAGATGTCTCTTATTTTCCTCATTTTCATTAAAATAAATGTAATTATTCCATTTTTGCTACCATTTGTCGTCATACCTATATTGCAACATCCACCAAAGATAGCCGCTTACATCATGAATGTGAGATCTAGTGATAGTTGGTTCGAAATTCAAACTTCCATAAATCTCACTACATTTTACATGGCTTTTTACAACTTCATTTGAAACAATTTTTACTACTTTCTGTGTTACAATAATTCAATTGATATAAAATTATAATATTCATTGACGCACAAGCAGATTAAATTGAAGCTGTGTATGAATGATATCAATAGAATAGTGTATAATTATTAACAACAGAATGTAAAACAAGGTAAACAATTGCATCAAGCTACACCAATACTTTACGTACCCACAACCTGCCTAACCGGATAATTTGCTTTGTATAAATTGTCTTATGTATGACATTTTCATTTGATCAGAATAAATCGAAAGTTCATCGCCTCAATAATAAATAATGACTTAACAAAGGTGTCTTATCCACCAAATATATTGATTCATTTCTACTATATCATTGGTCTATATTAAAGATATTGCGATATTTTTCATCTTATTAAAATTGGAGTAGTCTAGCTACCATTTTAATCAGAACTGAAATCAGTCATCATTGAAATTCCAACTAGCAATCATTCCTCAGTCTTTAACACTATTTAACAAAAATAACGTTGAACAACTTATCTTCAGGAAAACAGGTATTTTTAGTTCTATAGCTAGGAGTAATAATAGGTCTATTTTATTTTACAAAATAGACCGGTTTTTCGATATGAATGCAAGAATAAAGCAGAATCAAAATAGATTGTAATGGTGTACTCAATAAAGCTGAATCAATATTGATTGTAATGTTGTACTCAATAAAGCTGAATCAATATTGATTGAAATGTTGTAATCAACTTGTAACTATTAGAGGAAGCTTAGTCACCTAAATAACGATCAGCATCCGCCTAAAATAAATATGAAAATATGTGACGATCATAAAATTATCTTAAATAGTAGAAATAGTGACTATATGATTAACATTAAAAATTGATTCTTTTTAGCCTATTTATACTTAGTAGTCTACAGAGTGGCTGTCGTTATAGTGTTCCTTGAAAACGAATAATCTGTTTCACTGCTAATTTGCTCGCTATTCTACTGAAATTAATACTTTGTTATCAGCGACACCTATTCTAACAAACGCCAACTCAACATTGATTCTAAATTCAATGAGTTCTGGCAGCGGCAAAATGCTTTAGTAACCTCAAGTTAATAAGAAAACACAACAAACGTATCAATAAACGAATAGCACTTTAAATAACAGAGTTAAAATTAGTGGAAAATGACAACTCTAGTATTTTATTACTAACGCGCTGTTCTGGTGACAGAAAAGCGTTTCCAGCAGATGAGAGTGTAAGTAGTGTACTTACTCAGCCAGTTGTAGGTATGTTTCGGAAAGCATGACTGCTTAATTCAATGTAATACATCATTCAGTGGATGACACAGCGGGAGTTAAGTCTACAGGCATTGTACATGAATGGATCGCATCACTTCATCAAGCATAACTATAGTAATCGTAGCCTAATGTACATAGCGTGGATCTATCATTGTTAACATCAGTAGTGTGCATGATTTTATTAAGTGAAGCAGCAACGAAGCACTGTCGATAAATCAATATCCAACAAACTCCTTATTATTGTTGTTTTCTTTGTTAGTTGTTTCTGCTGACGTCAATCTTATTACAATCTCCATTTATGGTAGCGGGTTTTGTCATCTCCTAATTGTGTAAATGGTAGAATATTTTTCATTGCTCCGATCAAAATAATCTCGGTAAACACATTTTTTAATCAACTTGTCTGATGACATTTTAATTGGTGGTAACTTGTTGATAAATTTATATATTTGAAAAATTGGGAATATATTATACAACAAAATAATTTACAAAACAATCTCCAAACAGTAAATAATTTACAATGATATACAGGAAACTATATTATGTGCTCGTGTGTAGGGATAACAAGCCCTACTGATTTCCGACCCAGCATGTGTTTATGTATATATGTAAATATATTGTATACTATGTAAACATACTACTACAGTAATTGAGTTAAGCGCGGGCGAATAGTATGTAGTACCAATGTTTGTCTCATCCAACGACGGCTGACCAATTTAACAATATATTCTTTTCCTGTCGGTGTAATATGCAGGGAAAGGTCTAAACAATTTCTCCAGTTTTGTTTCTTCTATGATTGTAACACAATTAATGTTCATACTTAGGCGCCTATCAGAGCATAAATGTGGCAATTCTTATTCTGGTTGAGCAAGAACCATCAAATAGGCCATTTTTAACTAAGCATAGCTGGCTGAGTACATTAACATACTGCATTAGATAAAATAGTATCAATAGATAATAATAAGAAGGCTATTCACAGCAGTCAGTATGACGAGCTGATAGCATGATAGCTGGAAGTTCCACTTGTAGCCAACATTTCTTTCACAAAATATAGCCGAAGTGCGAAGCAATTTATACTTAAGGCAGTAAATAAAATGTTTCAATTATTTAATTCAAAGCGACATACTAAGCTGCACAGAAAACGTATGGTATAACTATAGATACATAAAGAAAAAAGTAAGACTATTGTGCGCGCCTTATAGAAATAAGGCGCGCCAAAACTAGAGATGTCATGTTCAAAAAATAGTCAATTTGATCCATTTGAAAATACTGGTCCGGTTATCTCAGTTTTTAACAGGTCGACGTCATTTTCCCACACTTTATTGCTCGATACAAAGTGCTCTTTCATCTATACTATAATTCCCTTCTTATTTTCTTAATAGATACGTCCTTATTTATTCATTGATTTTTTCCTCCATACTAACGCTACTTGAAATACGTCATTTTGGAGATGACGCAGCCATTGCAAATGATTTTATGTCACCCATAATAGTTCGATAATGTTCTTTATTTCTTGTATGGAATTCACGTTTTGTTTCTCCGATATATATCTGTCCACATAATTTGCAAGTTAAGTTCATATATAATATTTTTTATGAGACAATCTTTATTTTTTAAAATACACTATTTCATGGTGCATTTCATAGGAGTAAGTTGTGATTTTATGAGATGTTGTTGTCGTTTTGTGCCCGATGTAAAGATGACTGTTATGAATGATAGCACGCATATCTTTATACTGTTGAACATTTATTTTATATAAGGTATTTTTAGAATACTCTTTCTATTGATATTGATTTTATATTGCGATTTATGGATCCACTTATGTTTAGTTGTAATACTGAGGTTTCTAGTTTTCCGCACTAAAACCGATTTTACTACAGAAAACAAGAGACCAATATTCTTATATATATGAAAATGTCATTATTTTTCAAAATTAACTATTGTAAACAGTTTAAATAAAACTGGTAAACCAATATAGACTTTTAAAAACAGATGTATGTTATGAATAATTTGGTAATAAATGAACTGATATTTGATTGCAAAACTGACGTATGTTGACTTATGGCAGTGATAGTGGGAAATTATATTGTTTTTACCATACATACTGACGTATATTGATTTATGGCAGTGATAGTGGGAAATTATATTGTTTTTACCATACACACTGACGTATATTCAAAAATCTATAAATCACAAGGATGTTAACATACAATTATACATTTTAAAAGGGTTTAAATATTACTTGTCCTATATGAAATGTTCATGATTAATTTCCAAAAAAATAATAAGTTTAAGTAACTCTTTAAACCACTCTCCTAAAAGTTGATACGACAGTATGGGAAAATGACGACGAGATGTGACTTGGATAATATTAATCAACATATTGAAAAGGTTGAACCAGTCAACTAAGAAGCTCATTGATAACTCAGTTAATACCACTGAATCAGAAGAATAATATTGTGAAAAATGGTTCAGTCTTCTAATATCCAATATTTACAATAATATCAACTTTTCGGTTACTGTTTGGAGCGAGGAACTGGACCTATTTTCAACCTTTCCCATTATTATAATTAATATTAGATGACAATTTCTACTACTTATGAGTAGTATGTACAAACATGGCTTCTGGTGATCTTATTAGTCGCTTGCGCTGCAATGTGGTGAAGACCTTAACTGGAACCAGGTTGATTAAGTGAGATTGCAGATAGTCAATTTTATAGTTCAAATTGAATATGACAGTTCTGTCTGTCCATACTATTATTTGCAAAATAAGTTAAATTGAAATTAATGCATCATAAACAGGATCTATATCGATAATAGCCATGAAAATGGGGTTTCAGGAACTTCTTCAAATAATCGGCATTTTAGTTTCTTAAATTAACCTGTTGACAAATCCAGTTACAAACGGAACTTCTCTAAACGCAGGATACCCATTTATATCGTGATGTGTTATTTCACATTAATTGTGTTTTCTTTAATGACCCTAAATGAGAAAATTATCAATGGTAGCCTAATAACATCCTATTGATATCAAACATTTAAATATGAACAGAGAATAATACAGGTAGAATATAAAAACCAATAATCTATAATATACTATATTATATAGTGACATGGATTTGAGTTTCATTCTCCTACTCACTCCCTCCCAGCCAGAAAGGCTCTATATGATAAACAATACGCCACAAGAGACTATCCATTGTTTACAACAAACCAACACTAGATACAACAAGCACACGCCACGGGATTAACGTCTAGAAAGCAAGAAAGCTATCTTTATTACTTAACTAGCAGTTGAACTAAAACACACAGAAAGATACTGATATGAAAATGATCATAATTGAAACCCTAGTATTTGTCTACACCTACGATAATGGTGCTAACTGATTGACTAAACATATATTAATTTAATACAACTGCACGTCATCTTCTTGTTAGCAATATAATGTCGAGTATTTGGCTAGAATAATTTCGAGAACGTTTCATTTGAAATCTAAAAGAGAACACGTTATTGTTTTATATAAAATATGAATGTTTTCCTACTTCATGAGAAAAGAGAACTCAAGTAGGAGGATTGTGATTGCGTGATGAAAGAGCATAAGTACGGAGTCTTTGCGCCAGTAGTCCATGTAGATGGTAGCGAAGGCCGAGTGGACATAGAACCCCATCTGGAAGCTGTACATCCAGTACATATCACTGGGCATTTCAATGGTGAGGTACGTCTCTGGAGAGAGAGAGAGAGAGAGAGAGAGAGAGAGAGAGAGATAGAGAGATAGATGAGGGAGAGTAAAGGGATTGATAAAGAAAAACTAAAAACACTGACCAATGCTATAAAATATACAAAGTATTATAAAGTCCCTATACATAATATATATTAGAAAATGTAAAATATGAGCATATTATATATTTTTTATTAAATACACAGATTAATGAATAGTACATATCATAATTTAACGACGAGAACTTCATTTTTGCCACGATATCAGATTGTATTTGTTATCAGTAAATTTTGAACAGGTCGAAATAATAATGTAATTAAATAAGGGGTGTTTCAACAACACAAGTTAATCAACAGTGATATGATACGAACAACACGTACTGTATCATCCTACCCCGGCCCACTGCACTACAAACCAAGGCCATGTTGACCTGTATTAATACCTCCTATCAGAAACATCAGTCTTGTAATACCATCGAGAGTTGGGCTAACGTTGAGTAATTGGGAGGGAATGTAAAGAGGGAGTTTAAAGAGATAACGACTATAAAAATAGAGATAGAGATGAGTAAAAACAAACAGAGGGAGGATAGGATAGGATAGATCTAGGAGAAGACAGAAAGGATAGATCATAGAGACAGACTCACCATTGAAGACGACATCAACGAACCAGATTCGACAGGGACGATAGAAGAAATCATGATTTCCACTGAGAACGACAATATAAAGACTGTAGACCCAGAGAGCAGTGAAGGCACAGAATTTGAAGACAGACTCGGGGAACTTGATTTGATTGCAGGGCAAGAGTTGGGCCCATTGGGTGAATGGCTGAAGCAGAGAGAGAGAAGAGGAGAGAGTGTTGAATTAAAATCCTTTCAGTAATGTATCAACAAGTTACGTAGATAGCTGAGAACAATATTAGAATATATACAAATATACAAATTTAGTAAGGCACCAAATAACTGCTAACTACATGTACATGCAAAGAAGTTCAGAATACAACAAAATAGAGAATAGAAAATATTACTATAGGGAAGAGTAGCTACATGATATAGTTTTCACTGTTTGAGATAAATGCTACATGATGTAGTGCTCATTGTTTGAGATAATTGTGGCATTCTTCAGTTCAACTTATGAAGATGTCACTGAAATCGTTTAGGGAAGAATGAGTGTTGATGACCCCTAAGTTCAATATCAGAAATAAGGAAACAATTGTAATGATAAAAACATTTCTGTACTTGTCAGAGACAAAGGACAATAAATGGAGTATTTATAGCTATATATATATATATATTCTAAATAATTCATATATATATAAAGATATGTTAAATTGCATAAATAACCACTAATTATAGAGTTCGTAATGGGTGAGAGGTTTTGAAACAGAGTTATTTACTTTCAAATTTTGACATCCTGAATAGATGCAATAAGAAACACTTTTTAGTAATCAGACAGACATACAACTAATGTTTTCAAGCGTTTATCACTAAATATATATTGAACATAGGCAAACAAGCAATGGTATATATCATAAGACACATGACATGGTACATATTTTTTACATATTTTACATATTTTTAATGTTATTTTGATTTTTGGAATTTTAGAAAACATTATGAAAATATAGGTATTTTATGTTTTAATCTGTTTATGTTTTCAGGAAGCTATTGCGATGCGATAATAAAATTAATTCAATAATTGAGAGGTAAGAATTAATATAATGTTGTATTCTAAAGTGTTTGCAATAGTATTGATCAAATAGTATACTGTATATGATGTGATATTAATTACATGAATCATGGTGTTCATTATGGTAGCAATTGACATATCTAAATCTTTAGACTAATAATATATAATTAAGCAATGTTTATATTAGATGCACATCGTAGATTATAAAGTTCTACACATGATATCTTCTCGAATGAAGGAATTCTTCTGCATTGTATTAATTATAGACATCACGTAAACTCTGTTCATAGAACTGAGGAAGTATATTTATTTGGCTTCACCGACTAATACGAACAGTAAAGATTGCTAAATACACGGATTCACAATCAATATGAATTAGTGCTGAAAACGTCAACTAATAGCTATGTTATTTGTATCACTATATTTAGAGTGAAACTGTTATGCAACAAAACATATAATATACGATATGGTCGTGTGTATGTAATGTTTATTTCAGTTATATATCACTATGTTTGTATAGAAGTTTCATATTCAAGAACAACAGCAAATATGAATACATGGTTTTTAGCATAATTAATACCTTCAACCAAATAACTCCAATATAATAAAAGAATAATTAAAAATGAGTATAAATCCAAATAATAACTTCAATCAAATTGCAAGGTTAGAGGAGAGGGAGTTGAATTAATTTAATATCCATACACATGAAAGAAGACATTACTTGAACGAGTAGAATATACAAAATATAATACTGCCAACCGCCCCAAGTTGATCAGATATTTTTTGCGAGTAACATATTTCATATAACGGCGCCGCTACTATGCTAGCACCATAAAATCGATAGTTCCAGTAAGCACATACAGTAGTATACTTATTTCAATAATGCGTGGTAAGAGGAGATATTATGTCAGACTAATCCTTCTTCAATTAGTATTGATATTAAACTTTAAAATATAACGAATATATACATATCTAACACACATCCTACAGTTGTTTTGACATAATTTAGACATACTACTGTATACAACACAACCAGCTATTTATTTATGGTTGAATGTTCACTACAAAGCACCACACTTCTAATTGAATGAATATAACCGACAGAGTATAAGAATATAATTAAAACAAACGGTATTCGATGATTCAATGACAAGTCATCTATTAAAGTAAGAATTATTTCAACTAATGAATATAATTTTATAATAAATTTAAATTATGATTTTATACAACTCATTAAAAAAACCAGATTATAAATTGAGTATTTGTAAATAGTAAAAATTTTAAGAGATGAGAAATAGTTTTTAGATATTTTTCAATTATTTTATTTATGCTCAATGTTTCTAAACTAGCGATACATAAAAAGTTGTCTCTAAGAAGGCGCACAGAGTCTTTGTTCGGACGATTTGGAGTTGAAGAGAAAAACTCTGTGCCGAGGTCTTTGATACCAGCAGGATTTGTTCAAAACAGCGGCTAATTCTTGCATGTGCGTTAGCTCTGACATCAAAATCTATGTCGTGTCAGAACCTATAACTACTTAACGCTTCCAGTGCTCTATTCAGCTGTATTCGCGCAGAATTATTGAAAAAATTCTTGTTATTCTCATACATTCTCTTCTTTGGAGGGATCGATGAACTGGTTTTTATTACTTTAGTAGATAAGACTGGTGTCCAATCGGCAAGAAATGAATCGGAGACTGCAGCAACTGATAGCTCTGATAGCAACTGACACTCTGAAAACAAGGTTCTATTGACGACTGAGATAGCATTGTGAAGACAACATCTCGACTAAAAACTACAAACCAATAGGAGTTTTCGTCAAAAATCTTTTTCTTCGGCTTCAAAACTTTAATCTTCAAGATATTGTTGCCGGATGAAAAGTCAACATACATCTCCAAATATGTTTGAAAAAGGTTTAAATAGCTTCAGTGGCTTCACATATTATAACTCCACAAAATTGAAGCATGTAAGCCAAGGGGACTCTAATGAATACATAAACCATAGTATGATGGTTTGAACTTGTATGTTCTATATTCTGTACTTTCATTGGCTTAGCGGTAAGAATATTCGCAATGCTTTGTAGAGTTCCGCGTACAATGGCCTCCTTTGAGACACAAGTAGTTGATGCAATCGGGACAGGATTTGGTGCAAATGACGTCTTCTGCATTTGAAGTGGAAGTTGATGCCTTTGCGCTGACTATTGAAACTTCCGCAGCCGAAGCAGTTGAGAGACTAAGACAAGTGAACCCCAACTAGCCTATTTGTTATATATATATATATAAAATACCGTAACACCTGACCTTTAATGGAAGCACTGTAGATGTTTACTCAAGATTTACATGAGGGAGTATCCATTTATGCAACATACTCTTTAATTGCATTGGCAGTGAAAATAATGGTTATTACTATTTTCAATGAATATGACAGTTGAATATGGCCCTGGTTAAAATGTACGTGTATATACTTAGAAGTACGCACAACTATTTACAAAATTAATAGTGTTAACAGTTAAGCTGTCGGATATTTTTTGTCTCACTGCGTAATGTGTTCAAATCATTAAGAATAAAAAGTCTTATTTTAATTTAGCCTTGTAAAACTCAAAAATAATAAATATGTTAGTATTTTTCACTTAGACAGTTAATCAGACGATTGGATAGCTGTCTATGCAGCAACAAATAAAACGTGCTAATTATAACATATAATACAATAATGGAAATTATTGTGAAAAAAAATCAGTTCTAGCTTATTTTCAGCTCAAACGAATTTTTTCACTACATTTTCCACTAAAACATAAATTTAGCACAAATTATAACCAGGATGTGTTGTAAACCAACCCATTGGTGCTTCTAGGGTCAAATTAGACCGACATCTAAATAATCATTGTTTATATCATTTACAGTGATAGATAAAGAGGCTGGGGTGGGTATATCTATGTAAACACGTCACCACTCCAGCTCTCTTATCTGATTATAATTCGACCCCAGATAGATAAACAAAGCTGCGAAAAGCAATTTAATTAATACAAACATGAGAATGAATCAAGGTTGTAATTATTAATTAAATACATTTAATTTGTCAAAAAACGTTCGCTGGACTAAAGCTATTCAAAACCGTTCTTTAACAGTTAGTTCCAAGAAATGTATGTAACTGTATTGCAACATATTAATAAAGGGTCAGTTTCACATAAAATAAATTCGTACTAGTCGTGCATGCGAACAAGTCAAACAACCCGAATAGAGCAATTTAATTGTTCAGTGTAAATAATCACACTTTAATTATATATTATGAATGGCTAAAACAAAAACCCGATGAATTAAATCCGCTGCAAAACAGTTACTGAATGCTATCGCTACACAACGCAACAGGTCTAGCATATATTTTCGGCGCACACAACGACCTTACTAACTAGAATGCATAAAAATCAATTTGGTATCATACGAGAGTTAATCACTTAAGAATGATACTAATTTCATATTATAATATAATATATACAGGTTACAATAATGAATGTGATAAATATTGATTATAATTTGTTTAATTTATATTAACCATGAGTAGAGATATTCAACCTGCATCGTCACATAAATGAAGAGTCCCAGCACCCGTACTAATAGTTAAGTAGAGCTCTGCTCTGTAGAAAATATTCTAAGAATACTATATAAATTAAAAAGACTAATTTCTATCAAAAACAGAAAACATTTCCATAAGTTAAAGTGTGATACAGTTGTTATGAGGGTTAACTAAATACTTAACAAAAGAAGGAAAACGAAGTATAAGAAAAATGATAAACATTTCTGTACCAAAATTGTCAATGTGTCATTTCACTCGAAAAGATTTTTAATGAAATTTTTACTGAACACTCCCCCCCCCGAGAAAATCCAAGAATCCGCGGAAGATTCTCATCCCTGAAAATATGTACAGTAATTCATATTATTTGCTTTACGACACGTCATTACAAATGGTTAATTTTTAATACGAATAAACATCTTGTTATCATTAAGGCTACCACGAGCTCCAGTGTAGTGGAACTCAATGACTCACCCTAAGTAGTAACTTTGTTAGCAAGTAGCGGAGAAGTGTGATAACGACTGCAATCAGGAGGACTAAACTGATGTCCTTGATTCTGATCGATTTTATCAACATTTTGGTGAAATCGTGGTGGTAGGGATACTTCTTGAAGTCGTAACCGAATTCCTGCAATTGTTGGGGTGGGGAGAGAGAGAGAGAGAGATGGGGCAGCTTAAAATAAGAATTCAGCACTCACTCATTAGAGTTCAAAAGTACAATCCAAACAGCGGAATGTGATCATCATTCATAATAATATATAACGTTTAACAGGTTTAATTTAATTGAAAGTTATGTGTAGCTAATAATATAATATAACATAGTTATTAATTGTTATCATTGCCAAATTATCGATAATTATTGAATAATTCTAATTTAAAATGCAGATATTTTATCATACAAATATAACAGAACTGTCATCACTCGTAAATATTACTTATTTTATTACTCAATAGTCTCCAAGTTATATATAGATCAATATAATATAGGTCAATATGATATAGGTCAATATAATACAGGTCAATATGATATAGGTCAATATGATATAGACGAATATATAAATATAAAGTGATACTTTGAGCACAAAGACAAAAGATCACTTATTAATATGACGGAAAGCCCAATAACATACTTAGCATATCATTAATGTAAAAGAAGCCAAATTAAACAAAACCTTTCAAATATACTACTAAAGCATATTCGGAGGAGGGGAGATTTGCTTCGTCCATTTTAGGACTCGTCAACAAATATTTTCAAAGTCAACTATCTCTCAGATCTCCTCACAGTCGAAAATGCTTCCGTAGTAAAGTTGAAAGGTTTCACATTCACCGTGACTTTCTATTCAAATACTTTGCAGATGTTCAACAATGCTAAGAAGCCTGCCAGCTATCATATCTACCTGAAAGGCTATCCAGGACTTGTTCAAGAATTCCAGGTATCCGGGCATCTTATCCGCCTCGTCCAGATCATAGCCGCTGAGAGTCCAGGTCCTGTCTGGCTCGGCTAACATCGGGTGGATTGGAGGAACCATGTTGTTCCCTCTTCTACTTCTTCTTCGTTGGTTGTCAGCGTGGAGTTGGAGAAGACAGTGACAGGAGGAAGGTGTTCTAACTCGACAACTGAAAGTCAAGTGAGGTGATCAGATAGTTGTGAGGTGCGCTGCTTGGTTCTGCCATGTCGGACAGTTTTGATTGGAGATTATAATTAATGAAGATTGAAGTGCAGTGCTGCATTGATACATTGTCGAGGATAAACCTACTTACTACTCATGGAACAACACAAACATTAAGAAAGAAAATAAAAATAATCGAGAATATCTACTGACAACGATCGGAAATATTTAATTTAAAACTGGAATTCCTGAATATAGTGAAAGAGAGTACGCAAATTATTAACAAGGTTTACAAGATGGGATCATATTTTTTTAAATTATATGATTTTATATTAAACTTGTAGGACCTATAATAGTGTTTTTTATAAGAATGCATTTGCAATGGTAAATCTATATACCGAAGTGGCAAACAAAAAGTCAAAGTTAAATATAACGATTTAACGTATGTAATTTCTCACCAACAGTTCTTAATTTTGCGATCTGCAAATTGCCGGTGCGAAGAGCCTTACAATAAAAACTGTTATACACAAAACAAAAAATAATTTTATGATAATAAGTATCGCTCTATTGCATAGTGCTTCTTTCTCATTTATTCCCGTAAATATTTACATTTATATTTAAGAATGAATGACTACTTGTCTACAGTGACCTACTTGTACATAAACATTTCTGTTAATAGTGAACGAAATCATCTTATCATCCCTTCACGTAAGTTATAAAGAGCAATTGTAGAGAGCGTGAGATGTATATGTTGAAAAACAGAATGAATTAATAAACAAAAACAATAGGACCGTTCACGGTCAGTTTCAGTTGGTTTAGACAGCTGCATTTCACTAGTACAGATAAATAATGTGTGTGTTGATGATGTTTGTGACAAAGCGTAAAAAGCAGAGCTAGCTCACGTCAAACTATTTCTTGCCAAAGTTTAAACGATTTAAAAAAACATATACACTAAGTATAATATGTCAATGTGAGTTTTAAAAAATCGGTTACATATTATATAGAGCATTTTTGAATTAATATTTGTGAAATTAATTTTAACGGTTTCAGATTTTCTATGAAAACAATTTTATAGTTTTGAAAGTTAAATTTGATGCATATTTACGTATTATAAGTCATCAACAATTCACATTTATATTATATATCCCTACAGCGATTGTGCATATCCTCCGTATGAAATTAATAACAGACATTGACCTCTGTAGCTAAATACATATGAACCTATCACTAACCACCTGAAAGCGTAGACTCGACTTCAGTCGGACATATTTCTTATTGACTTCTCTGAGTTTAACTTTATATTGAGTCTATACTTTCAATTCGATTAGAAAATGAAAGTAGGTCATATCTACTTCTGTTTAATTTGCATGGTAAAAATACAACTGAACTGGAACTAACTGGACTAAATTGAAACGAGAAAGATTGAGAACTGACAATGTATTCAAAATAAATAAATATTAATCTATATATTTACATTCCTTCTTATATAGCGTACACTGATTGGTAGCAATATTTCATTTTCGCCACAATTGCATTTAGGCCATTATTAATAATTTAAAGGAGTGACCTTTTTACCGTCAGTATTTTCAAAATAGTGTGTTAATATATTGATCAGATATAGTCACAATATTAAACACAAAAATGCAAGTTTGTATCGAAGCCTAAAATAATTTTACAAATCAATTCTACGTTTATCTACACTACCATGTCTTATCGATAAGTGAAAAATAGTTATTTCTATAGAAAAAATATCTCGAGTTTTGTTTTCCTACATGGTTACTTTTATGGTTCCTCTGTTACAATTATAATTCCTACAGGTTTATAGTATAGGTAAAAGTTGTCGTATTATTTTGTTATCGAATCAAAGAAGCCATTTATAGTATTTCGAAAACCGTTTCAGACCACACAATTAAACACACTAATTAAATAAATTAAATAAATTAAATACCTAATTAAACAAACACACTAACTAATTTCAGAATGAATTCTAGTATATTTATGTATGAATCTGAATAAGTCATTTCTTCTTTCTATTAAAAAAATGTATCAGTAAAATAAATATACTCTAAAATCGAAAGTGAAGGAATATATGAAACTGCCAAAAAAAGAAACTATAAATCTAGGCGCCAATGAGTCATTCACCACACTAATTATGAGAAAATGAATCAATATATGAAATACATACAGAAATAATACCAATTTGTATTGCTCACCAAAGCACAGATTGTCAGTTTGCAATGCACTAGTAATCGTAGAAAGATTATATAGTAATATCCATCCACCAAATTACTTTATTCCATTAAAATGAAAACCTAGAATAGAATTACAATAAAAGACAATGCACGAACAAGACGCGTGGAAAGAGGTGACTGCAACCACACTGTATCTGTGATAGAACATGTCCGATGTACTTAATGAGTGAAGAACACATGACAACTCGCAGATAGCTAAGTGGATACGCAGCTTTGTGTAGAGACCGATTTGCAGTACTCGTCACATATTAGATATTACAAGTGGAGAATAGATAGCGGTGGGGGTCGGAATATAATATGCAAGGCCAGTTACTGTGTATTGTAAGCAAGCAGATGATAGATAGTATAACTAGTGATATATTGTACTAACCGGATATGTGAAGGTAAGGTAGTCAAGAGTTTGTGGCTAACTTAACATGAACAATTTATTTGACTATAGTTCTAATTGAACAAGGTCAACTTGACCACTTCTAATTGATCGAGTCCAAATAAATTGGTTAGTTGTATTTTCCAAGTGTAGTTTGACTAGGTATACTTTATATTGACCGTAGTTATATTAAATATTCAAGCTCAAGTAATAGATTACAGTAACTACTTCTGATTAAAACATATACGTTGATGTGGATTATATATTTTTGTATATAATTCTATTATAATAACTCTATAGTGAGAGAATGTCCCATAAGAGAAGTAGACTTCCATAAGCGTTACATTTCAAGCATAAAGCAAATTTTACAATTAAAAATGTAGTCGACTGCAAAAGTAAATATCAAACTTTTTTCTACGTTTAAAACGTGATTAGCATTTTGTCATAAACATTTAAATCTATTTGTATGCTTATATCTAAAACGTGTTAAAAAATAATACTTATGTTAACTTGTCTACTAAACTGCTCCTCAGTAACTTAATGTTAATATTCATATTGCATGCACATAGGTATACATGCAGCATAATAAACTATATTACAACGGTATATTTCAGAATAATTAGAATATAATTACTAATGTGTTATGTATACCCAACGGCAACTCAACAAAAAAAGAAATATATTCAAAAAGAAAAATTATTAGAAACCCGCAATTATTTAAGCAATGGATATAATCATGCTAGACATCATTTTAATTTTTTTTAATACTCAATCAGTTATTACTTAGAAGTAGCATTTCTCAATGGTTTTTGTCGTGTAATACTATGAACAATAAACACATTCAAGGTTTTCTAGCAGTCTTTTTTTGTAAAATATGTGATTTAACACTAAATCTATATATGGAAACTTCATTATTCTATAGGCAATAGCATTTATGTTTAAATTAAAAAATGCCTGTATTTTATAATGGAAGAATATACAGAGCACAGAGCCAGTACAAACAGCAGAATGACAGAAAACGACAGGTTTCGAGCAGCTCAGCTTTCTACAGTTGTGAGGTCAGATGGTTTCTCTACTGATGACCACATTGCAAGTAGTAGTTATTAAAAATATCAAACATCTACGTATTATGCATTAATGAATTAGAAAACGCAACGACACTATAAGTGACATATTACTTTAAATGGCAAATTTAATCAATATACAAAACTATTCAATAAGGAAATGATTGCTTATAGTTTGTAAAATATTTGTATTTGAAAATATTGGTCACAGCTAAGATAATAAAAAAAGTTATCATTTGAGTTACTACTGGACTGTACATTATATTAGCCTTATCACAGGAAATGTAACAGATGCACCGTTTTGGAGGAGTAATCTACACTTATTTATGAGTTAGAATTAAACGGTACACTGCATTGACCTGCCAAATATCAATGAACGAACTGTTCTAATATATTATATAGAATTTACGTCAGCAAGTTTGGGTGAAGTAGTCTAATGAAACACTAACCGCCCTGTTCCATTTCATATACTAATCCAATGTCTGGTACTTAAAGATTCCTTGTTTCATTCAGAATCTAATAATATAGCGCTCAATATGATGAAACAAAGTTGTCGGATTAAAAACGAACATATTGAAAAATCAACAAAATAATAAATAGTATTGTTATAAATGGATTAAATTAATTATTAGAATACACATATAATATGTCTATTGAATGAAGTGTATTATTATCTTATCTCCTTTTAAAGAAAGTAAACCTTCAAATAGACCACAAAAATAACATACATGCAAGTTATAATTAATGATATCAACATTTATAGAATATAAAATATTATTTGGATTTATTTTCCGCTTACCAAATGTGCAATAGGTTAGGCCAGGGTTATCGATTAATTTATTAAACAAAAGTAATGCAAACTAAACAGGGTAATAATCAAATCAGAAACAAAATAACTCATAAATACAGTTTTTATTTCAATGGAAATAATCGCCATGACAATAATATAATAAAATCAATATAATCGAAGCCTATCAATTGGAAAAGATCTAATAGAGAGTTTTGCTCTGAGCGCGGGGTGGTACGTACAACACTACAACATTCCCTGATATAATAAGTCAATATTAAAATGTACACAATAGTGAGCACGCAAAGACAGCAACAAAAAAACGGATAACATTCTCCGATAAGTACAAAAAAAGCCATGGAACATAGAAATAATACAAAGTTGACACATAAAAAACGGGAGGGTGGGTTACAGTGTATTAATTATGGGGAGAGAGAGAGAGAGAGAGGGGGGGGGTGAGCCCTACTCAACAAGAAATGCAGTGTGCTGTGTTACTGTTACAGACAACTGGACCCTGGCTATCTCAACCAACCACAGGCCATAGTATATGTGACCAACACACAAAGAGCAACAAAACATGGGACAATTCTGAACACTAAACCCGCGCCTCATTTGCTGTAAAATAGGACAACAAAAAGGTTGGATGCAGTAAGGGGAACAACAGGGTCTGTGATCACTATAATAACATCATTTATGTACAGATAGAAATGTTAGAAATGCAATCAATGGACGACACAAGTATCTAAATAAATGCGGACATTAGGGACAGACACTGCGAAAGAGAGAGTTGATCGTGGTATAAGTAGTCCTATTCCGGTTGTACAAATGCATTGGGTCGTAGTGAACTCCATCGAAGAGATGTCACGACTAGTCATAAAGTGATAAAATGCCAAATAATCATATTATTAGTGTGTATGAGTGCTCCCTGAACAGGCTCAATGCAGGCCATTGTGTGTGTATGTTATGGAGCTGCTTTCACTTGTACATCAGAGTACATCAATGCTACACCATAGTGTGTGTAAGATAACCTTCAGGTTGTAGACTTCGGACAATAAGTTGAAAAAGGTACAAACACTATTAAGCTATCATACAATGGTTATAAAAGACATCCGGTTTATTAGACTTTAATCAGAATGTATATAAATGGAAGAATAACAACGCTCTGCACCCACCTATCTGCTTTAAATTTGATTGCATCTGTTAAGACATATTTCAATCATAAACAAAGTATCTAATACATGAATTTTGGTAAGGTCAAACAAACGTTTAACCTATTTCGGCTATATTTTACAAAAAAAGAAGGACCAAATTTGGAATTATGCTAACTTTGTATAAAAATATATTGCATCTTTTGCTTGTTATTTCCAATAGAATTTCGAAACAAGAATGTGTGGTGTAATAAAAATACCGTTAGCAGACGCAGACTGGAATTTAAAACACTAACTTTTTGGACTCCACGTTGTATTAATCTTCAAGCGAAGGATATATATATATTACAAAAGAACAAGCTTAACTATGTACAGTGAATATCCCCCCAAACACAGACAGCTATTCAACAGCAAGAGTTTGTGGTGGAGGTAGGAAGATATGCGTAAAATAAGGGATATAAATAAAATGGTATCCATCTAATCGTACACGTGTGTCGAGGTCTACACATATCCAGTGGCATATAGAGCGGCCATTACCCTCGACCAGAGCTGGGCACTGGTTAACTTAAATGGTTGGTGAATCAACTGATCCTACTGCTAGAAAGAATCAGATTCACTGCTGTGCGTGATGATAAGTGACTGTAGATGGCACTCTGTGAGAATATTGGAAGCACATCATGTTCAGCTAGGGTGGTTAGAGAGACATAGATACTCGTGTTGCATAGATGGTATAGATAGGCTGTCTGTGTCCACCAAAGTAGGACAACATTTTCAATACTAAGTGGTAATCATTAATGTTGTAAAATGTACCAAATTTTCAGTATACCATAAATTTCAGAAGACTTGTCGAAGGTATTTACTAAGCATAATTCA
This sequence comes from Coelogynopora nodosa, assembly GCA_034780555.1. Classification (NCBI taxonomy): domain Eukaryota; kingdom Metazoa; phylum Platyhelminthes; order Proseriata; family Coelogynoporidae; genus Coelogynopora; species Coelogynopora nodosa. Next base: position 24,567 of record JAUZND010004998.1, read on the forward strand.
GGCTGTATTAACTTTTGATCAATTCAATATTTTAGATGTACATGTTAGCCAAAAAACAGGTTCTCATAAACGATGCGGCACTAGCAGATGTAACTAAGTCTTTCCGAGAGTCAAACACACTCACATTTTAAACGAGAATTGTTGTTATTATCTTTGCCTGGGCCCCAAGCCGAAAAAACGAGGACATACGTGCCTTATACTGGCTACGACACTACTATTTGAATACTACATTGAACTGTCTCAATATGAAGAATAAAATAACGTCACGTCAAGTTCATGATTTGACAGTGTATTACAGATTTTAATTCAAAGATTATTCGACAAAACAAACTTGGAAATGGCCGTTATATGTTTTATATATTTGAAATATACGTTTATTGTAAACAATACAGGCGATTGAAAAAAGAATAAAAATAAAAGGAAAAATATTACCCGAAATCTTAAAAAAGTAGCTTCCTTATCAGAGATATCTAATTAATATAAATAATGGCATTATAACAGAATTTTAATAATCAATTACATGTTATGACAGATGACGTAATAATCTTATAATGACTATTAAAGAATCTTGATCTCACACAATAATTCGTAGTAACGTCGATTTTTACCACGTAATATTTTTCAATTGGTGCTTTTTTATCAGGAGTTTTTTATCAACACTCCAAGATTAATTTCACGACTACCACCAGACCATTATAATAAGATAAATAAAGTGGCGATATTGTGATATACTGATACAGTATCACAACTCTTAAATCAGACAATGATGGCTAAACACAGACAGCCCACCCAACGAGCATCGCTGGTCAACTACTAATCCTCCTCTCTCTCCCAGGTGACAAGACCCTGTCTCTGTCCGTTGACAACGCGATAACCAAGAATACGGGGAGCAACCGCCTCCAGACTCCCATTGGAGGAGAGGGAGGTGGAGGGGGAGGAGAGGAGGCGAGGGAACCGACTGAGGAACTCCTGTCTGCGAGCAGAGCCGGTGTTCGCCTGTGCCTCCACCTCCCAGGGATAGAGGTAGGGGTTGGGTCTTGTGGGGAGAGCCGAGGAGGAGGTGAGAAGCAGGGGCAGGGGTAGTGGTAGTGGGGCCGCAGGGGGCAGGGCCTCTGCTGGGGGAGGCGTTGGGGCAAGTTTGGGACGTTTGGTGCTGGTTTTAGTGCTTCCGATGGTGGAGTTAGTTGAGGGGGGATGAGGGCTGTTGAAGTGACCGTTTATTGCTGGCGAGTGGGGTCCATTCTGAGGGAGGGAGAAAGAGAGTAACGAATGAAATGATGGAGTGAGAGATAGACGGGAAGAAAGAGGGAAAGAGAGATGAGGAAACTGCATTAAAAAATCATATGTATGGAAACTAATAGGAATAATGTTATATCCTTTCGTGACTAACGAAATATTTCAAATCATATGAAATTTTTGCTTTTACTTATTAAAACAGTTTAACTTTTTTGGAGGGCCATTATTCTGTTTTTTAATAATACGTAATATTTACAGGCAATTAAATATACTTCCAGAAGGATCGGTACAAGTGTTTTACTGTATTTAGATCACTTCATTCGCCACTATGTTTACATGACAACTGTGTTGACGTCATCGGGGAAAAGGAATGCCCACAAGACGTAGCATGCATTGAATTGTCCCATATTGTACTCCAATTATGACATTTTCAAAGTAAATTAAACAAACTCCAGAAGTAGAAAGGTTGATGTAACAAAACACACTATCCCAACAACTGTGTAGCTATCCATCTATTAATAACCATTATATGTTATCTCATTTTAATGCGATAACCAAAATTCTATAAAATGATCAGTTTCATCAACCGATTAAATATGTATTAAATGATTTTGTGTTTGTCCTAACCTTGTAGCATGACAACTCCCGCTGCCCTCTAGGGGTCTGTAAGTTTTATGGGAGTCTAAGTTGGGAAGATACGATCTATGTGTTTCGTATCTGACCTCATGTTGAACATTTAAGATAGAAAACTGCGGAATAGTGCGATTTATTCTAGACAATAAGGTTTCTGTGATATTGATATTAGTTGGTTATTTAGGAGAGCGCTGTGTGCCAGGGATTGGGCGGGTCTGGTAAGAATGTTTGCGTAAGTGGATTTGATAGTGTATTTGTATGCGATATAGTTTGGTGTTTGGAAGTAAAGGTTCCATGGACAAGGTGGATATCCTGGATTTGTTTGGTGTAAATGTTGCATTCAGTTTACGCATGGTGAAGTTTCTGTTTTGCAGGTAGTGGTGGGTGGTTAACATCTGATAGAGGGTGGACATGGATGTGCTTGGGTGAATATGAGTTTTTTGTGTGATGATAGAGATAGAGAGGTAGATGATGACCAAGTCCATTTGCATACTATAATATTAGTTTTTTATGCAAGTTCAAGATTAAATTTGTTATAACGTGAAGGAGATAGCTCGAGCAAGTAAGGCGACTTACACTGGTATCGGGTGTCTCAACACTATCAAGAGTTCGCTTGTATCGCTTTCGCTCTCCGGCAGCCGCGGACCCTGCCCCCCTACCAGAATTCAAATCCGACTTCTTCCGATCTCGACCATTTTCGCCAAGTTCACTCGAACGCCGTTCACTGGAGAACTGAGTACGCATCAACCGCGACCAACTGTAGTTACACGCAGTCAGACTACGCCGTTGACGACCGTTGCCAGGCGATGCAGTCTCGTGAGGCGGTCGATCAAGTGTCTTCCCGGGTGATGATGATTTGGTTGGAAGAGAGGACGCGGACGATGAGGAAGTTGGCGAGAGTTTGGCCACATGTTTGAGTGCATGAGGACTAGGTGGTGATGATGCTGTTGACAGGTAGTGGTCCCCGTTTCTCGCTAGGACACCATTACCATTCATGAAGAGGCCACCCTTGCCTGGGTCACTCGTTGTTGGACTCACCATAGCACTGCAAACTGGTGAGATAAAGAGAGCTGACTTACAATACATGCTAGCAAAATTACAACAGGTAACAGTTTATTAAATATATATAATTATGAAAATAACTTCCAGGTATTAATATAGTCAAGGTTTACATCGGGGTATACAATGAAAAAGTGTAATTAACACAATGTAACTGTAAATATCTTTATATATAGCTCTATTTGGCTAGTGCTTGTAGATCTTAACCTGTTCAGAAAACTCTAATAATATATATGCTAAACAATTGTTAACCCGAGAGTACATAAAACTAAATCTTTAACAGATTCTGTTGTAAGCTAAGTAGGTAACAAAAAAATTCCAGACAACAGCTCAATTTTTAAGCAGAGGCCTGTTGATTAATTAATAGTGAATAGTTTCATCATTTTGTGTAAATAAACATTATTTCTTCTAAATGAATTTTTTGGCAGTCTAAATAAATAAATACAAAAGGAAAACATAATATATAAAAAATACAAGTAAATTTATTTTGCTAAAATAAAAAATCTAAGCCAATAAAAAAAATCCTCTTTAGTTGACAAAATTTCATTTTAAAAATAATTGTGTAAAAAATTCAATTCCTGATGTGCATGCACCCTGTATATATATAGTTTATGTATATCCGAATGCAGGGGGTGATTTAGTTCCATAGCAATTTTTTTGGGGGGTTCATGTGCATATAAAACTTACATTTTTAAACAATTTCCAATGTGCCTTATATAATTCACTATTTTTTAACTAATTTCTCAGACATTTTAATCAATAATGATATAAGATAGAGGTGGGTGTTTCTGACCAGATCCAATAACTGAACACCGAACTTTTTCAGATGAATTAAAAACATCAAGATTTGGCTCTTAACAATCAAAAACTTTTTGTGACAAAGTTCAATTAGTAGAGAAATGGTTTTGTGACGCCCATGAATATTTTCACAATAATAGTCAATTAGCAATTATAGCAGACCCAACTAGAATTTTGAATCTTGATACATTTGGAGTTCAGTTATCACCAAAAGCAATGTTGTAAGTTAAATATTAAAAAATTGAAATAATTTTTGTATAATAAATTAAACTTAATATATATTATAATTAATTCTAATTTTTTTAATTTCCGCATTTCTAATTTAATTTTTAAAAGCCATGGTCATCGAATTCAGATAATATTTTTTATAGGTATATATATATATAGCTGTTATAAAACTCTGAAAATTATCCAATTATATAATAATGTCATAAACAATTTCAATAACATGTATAGTATAATACACATGAAAATATATGTATATTTGACTTTACAATGTAATGAAAGTTTGTATCTATAATCAGACATTTAGTTTGTCCTTATAATTAAAAATTAAGCAATTATATCATAAATAGTGGAAACTATCATGGCCCAATTGCACCATCATGTAGTAACTCACTATATAGTAACTTAGGTATTGTAGCTGTGACAAATATTCTGTCAAAACATTGGGTTGTACAAGTCTTATATTAGTTACTATATTTCCAAGACCTATCTGTCATATTGAACCAATATGCTTATGGTAAATGCGAGGGGGTGTCTTGTTCCCACCTTACTATCCCACATGAAATATGCATATTACTTACCACATAAATGGACCCTGCATTATTTATAGCATGCCATATTTGGTTATTTTGTCTGTGCTGAATACAATTTTGACTTTTAATAAGAATTGACAATATTAAAAGATCAAAAATATTATCATCATCAGAAAAAACTTTTTCCATTAGAGTTACTAAATATAGAATATTGAATATAGAAAAATGGACTCTGATGTATACACCATTTAAAATATTTAAAACACCACCAATACAGTGATGTTATCATACAATAGTAACAGGGTTCCTACTGTCTACTGAAAAGAATATCTAAGACATATCCAGCAGAAAATAATAATGAAATCCAGGAGATTTTTAATAAAAAAAAATTCAGACACATTCTAAAATATTTTATACACATTAACAAACATTGAAAGAATAATAGTATTTAAAATATATAATTAATGGTTAAACTTACAAGCAGTAGCAAAATGAGTTTTTTAAAGTTTTTTTTTGATACTATAAAAGAAAATATCCAGGATGATTGAAAAAAAGTACTAACATAAAATATCCAGGAGACAGTTTTTTTATCCAGGATATCCAGGGTTGGTAGGAACCCTGAGTAATGATTTGTTTCAAGAAGAGATAAGTAACAATTGTATTTTGGAAGTTGCCTGTGGTATAAAAGCATTATAGAGCCATTAAAAGTTGCATTCCTGGATAACTTCAATTAATGCGACCTCTATTTCATAGTTTACTAAACTTGATTTATAAAAGTAAAATACAAATGAAACATTCATTCAAAAGATGAATTTTTTGTGACTATAGAAAGTAGAAATATATATTAAAACAACGTTATACAATATTTTCATATTATTCATCTTGGAGACAAATATGAAGGAAAAAGCATTTCATTTGTGAGGGAAGAACCATATGCATCTCCACTGATATTTATACATTGATAGAAAAACAAGATTTGGGATATTTTACGATATGACCAGTGCTTCCCTTTTCAAATCAAACTGAGTACAAAAAAGGAAGAGCTCCGGTTTTACAATTTTCTTTGAACATTTGCATTATGTGCAAGATAGTTTTAAGTGAACTAAACTATAAATATATACTGTTTATGTATATAAATATTACCTTTTCTTAATTTTAGAGGCCAAATTTCTTCACCAAATTATAAAAAACATTTCATCACTGAAAACTTTTTAAAAAAATCATATTTTTAAAATTAAATTAGAGCATATTTTATTTATGTTTGTTTATTATTGTTTTTGTTAAATACACCTCAATTTTTTGTGAAAATATTAAATTAACTCATAATAAATAACTAATTATATAAATACAAGAGCATCTTCATAAGTTTTTTTTAGAAATGGATATTTTTGTATATACATTTTTGGTATCAGCAAAGAAGGGTTCTATAATAACATTATGATTGTTTAGATGGAGGTTAAACACCTCTCTTTTTTTGTGAAAATATTAAATTAACTCCTAATAAATTAACTAGGTATATGTATATTATTAAAAATCACTCTCATCATATAAATAATATTTTATTTATGAACAATCATAAATATAGTATAGAAAATAAATATAATTTTGTAGTCACAAATTTGTTTAAAATATGTTTACATAAATACAAAGAGCATATTTATATGTTTGTTTTAGAAATGGAGAAATATTTTCAATGATAATGTTTTTAAATTATTATTTATGGACATGGTATGTAATAAGCATAAAAAACCATTAAAAAGTATTTTTTTTAATAAGCATCAATGATTAATTATAAGGTAAATAAAAATTATAAAATCTCATTAAAAAAAAGTAATAAACAAAACTGACACTGTAGCATATAAGAATCAGAAATGATATATGATCATTGTTGTAAATTATTATTTATATATAATATTTTTTAAAAAGAATAAATTTAAGCTATATCCAAAACTTTCAAACAATTTCTAAACTGCTGAATAATGTTGTAACTATTTTATAACCCAATGGGTAACAATGAAAACAATTACTACTGTGAAATAGTTGTGGTTGGGGAACTTGCCAAAATACTGATCAATCTATACAAAATAAAAGTATTATAAATACAACTATGAGAAATGTGCAACACGTATGAGTAAGGAATCATTAAGTGGAAAATGATCAGAGATAAAATAATAAATAAGAAAATATTAGCACTGTCCAAATGCAACATTTGATTAATGCTGCTATAACTGACTTTCCAATATATTAGGGTAAGCAAACATAATTTAATGTTTCACATCTCTTTCTGGGTCTCAATTAAAAAAAAACTTAAATGTGTTTTTTAAAACACTATTTTTTTAATATTTAAAATAAGATATGGAAAAAACACTAAAAATTATTGAATAACTACTATAAATATATGACTAAATAGTAGAGAAAAGTGCCAGTACTCCTGCAGACAAGCATATCACTTTTTTAGAATAGTATTTTTATAAAAAAAAAATTGCCTATTCAAAAAAGTGCTTAGCTTGATTTTTTATTGAAAAAGTTGATGCATTAAAAAAAATAGTTACATGCTTATATTAACAATGTATAATTAATTATTTTATTACATTACATACATAGACCACATGCAATACAGAATTTTAATTAATAGCAGCTTTTTAAATTGCATCAAATTAACTTATATTTAATAAACTATGTGCAATATAGCCTTTTTATTATTAAAGCTTCTAAAATACATCAAATTAACATACATTTAATAGCTACTTGTAATAAGAATTTTAATTCATTTAGAAGCTTTATAATTTAAAATGCTATATTACATGTTGATGATTAAATATAATATATTGATGGTGGTTTGTGTTTTTTTTGCAATTGGGATTTATGGAATTTAACATATTGGTCAATTTAAGATAGCAGGCAATTCTTTTAGCATTTGTCAATGGTTTGCGTGCATCCCCCATTAAAAGATTGTAATGTTTAACGTAATATTCAGCGATCATTTTCTTCTCGTCTTCAGTAAAAAGAACCATCTCGTGA
>JAUZND010004999.1:0-11413 GCA_034780555.1 Coelogynopora nodosa
ATGACAGATCGCTCTTCTTGAGATAATTTGTGATGACATTTCATACGACAATTCCGACCACATCCAGCCTGTAACATGTTATTTCGTTTCTTTTGCCCACTTCTACTTTCATACGATTGTCCTCTATCCTTTCGCTGTTTAGTATCTGATCATTTTGTTGTTCTTTTAAGTGGCCTCCCTCTTTTTGTTTTGGAACGAATTTGATCTAGATGATCATTAGATTCTGTCGTCTCACTAGACTCAGTTGTACTGTCAGATTTATTAGATGTCGTATTGGATTCAGTTGTAATTGTATCAGACGCATTAGACGAATAATCTTCATCGTTAGGCATATAAAGTGAACAATCTTCACCAACATCAGGCGCGACCGGAAACAAAGCACCTTCATCGACTGAATCTTGGACAATGTATCCATTAGAACTAATCTCCCGTCTAAAATGGAAAGAGGAATTTAATTTATAAAATTAGTAATTGTTATTTAAAATTTACTTCGAAACATCCTCTCTTAACAAACAATTATAAAAGTGACATAAATTTAGTTTAAAATGGTTTATTATCATTTAAAATCTAATAAATTTTTTATTATGTAACTATGTTGTAGCATGGCTAAATCAAAATGAATGCGTTTTAACAAAAATTGCGAAGTTACTGTTCAATACGTTAAATCACACAAATAAAGTGATATAATAATACCATGCATGGCATTTGCTGGATTTTAATATGACCATTCCATAGGTATACAGAGGCGGATACTGGGTTTTGTTGAGGGGGGTATAGTAAAATATGCTGCCGCATATGGCGATGTGCTTTTTACCAAGCTTTAAATCCCCCTAGGATCCGTTACTATGGTATATATCATTTTATCATCAATATCAAATACTAAGAATCAATCAAACATTAATTTTAGTATTTTAGGTATGTATAATAATATTAACTTACGCCAAATTCGTATATATTAAATCCACTAGATATTGATTTTTACTTTTTTGGGGTTGATTTTATTAAGAGCTGCTTGTAATTGACGCTTTCCATAAGAAGATTCCATAACTTTGCAAGAGATCTGTGCAATATTGAATTTATATAACAGTTTGAATAAGAATACACGCACAGCTCTGCTGTGACGATTTTTTCAACAAGTTTAAAATGTGTTTACGTAAAAACTTAATTGTGATGTTTAAATTTAAATAAAATTTCATTGGTTTCTAACAACAATTCCTATAAGACAATAGTGTGCAATAATGTATAGGCTATCTATATTTATAATTAAACAATTCATTCAATTTAAACTTCAAATCGATATTTATTTAAATTAAAAAAAAAAATTCAAACTATCGTATCTCCACATTCATTATGCCTAAATTAAGGTAAACTATCGTATGTGCATTAATTAATCAATAAATCGATAATGTGATGTTTCAGAAATTCAAATATTTTTCAGAATTATAGGTGTTAATAATGCGCACATATTTTATATTATACATTATTACATAGGTCATACTGATTTGTCAATGTATGATTAGTTATAAAAGTAAAAACATCGTTTTTGCTCTCCTGAAAAAACACGAAAATAGACTTACGATAGTTCGTCTTAATAGCGAAGAATTCAAAAACGGCTTTATATCTGTCCTTATATATGGGAAATCGTATTGGTCAGTTTGATTAGATCCTCGCGCATTCGGTGTAAAAATATATAGGCTCTAATATAATCAAATTTTTAAAACCTACAGACTGTCAGTGATATCCAAAAATAACACCCAAATGAATCGTACATTTCGCCATTTTAATAACATGTAAGCACCAATTTATTTATTTAAGAAACATATATTAACACAAACTTTTTAATAACAATAAACAACCACTGACTTGGAACTTTTATGGAAGAGACTACCAGGGAGAAAACATGGAAGAGACTACCAGGGAGAAAACATGGAAGAGACTACCAGGGAGAAATCATGCAGCCACGAAACAACAACCAGGGAGTAGCCAGACTCGAAGAGACCGACCACGATGAAGCCCTTATCGTGCAGAAGAACCAACATAACAGTATCTATTTAGCATTATTTAACAACATAACAGAACCAACACAAGACAATATTTTGATTGCAGCGACTGCCATCCTAAAAGAGGGGCAGTGTAATATCCCTATCGAAAAATTATAATTATCTTCATTCACACAAAAAAGTAGTGCTCGAATTGGAGATTATTAAGGAAGTATTATTATGAAAAGTTACTATAAACATTTATATTTAAAAAGTAAAACGGAATTAATGATATCAACAATTTCACATCTAAATCATATTAACAAATAATGGTATGATATCATCAATTAATTAAGAGATAATATGTCAAATAATTTTTAAAACACAAATATCTTTCAAACCATTTTATATATTATTAAACAAAACTTATATTTGTCCTTATTAAATACATATTTATATATGTATAAAGTTTGACAATACAAGGTAGCTATAGGTTGTGAACAATATGACGTAATATGTTCACAATAGACCTAATCAAACAACGTATTTATATTATATGTATTAATTATTATATAAAATTAGAGTACATTATAATATTTTACGCTATGCATGGATTAGAAAATTAAGTTTAATAAAGTTTTTTTTAAAAAACAATTTTCACAACTTTATTATCATTAAAAAAGAATATTTAGCAAAAAATACAAAAATGTAGTTTTTAAATATATAATAATAATCATAAAAACAAGTAACGTCACCAATAAAAATTAACGCACATATACATATATTATGCAAACCTATATAATGTATATCTATATTTATGTGTGATTTTGGCGACAATAATACAATATATTGTTTTTAATCAATGTGCATGTTGTTGAAAATTTCAAGAAATGGGTCGATTTCTTAAAATTGTTGACATTATCAAGGTGAATGTATATATATATATATCACACAGTTTGATATTCATAGTCTACATGAATTTATTGAAACTTATTAAAAAAAAATTATTAAACTATTCACTTTTATCAATAAATTTATTTGTTGATATTCTTATTTTTTTCAATAAGATCTGAAAAATCACTTGATTGTTTATAATCAGGTTTTAATTATTTTTTAGTGATCTATAAATTGATATTTTTTCAGTTTTTTAAAAGCTAACATTTTTTTTAAATAATCAAAATCCAACAATTGTAAAGCTTTACATAATGATTATACAAACATTATAAATTAAATACCAAAATTGATGTTACGGAACATATAATGTAACTATACATGAATCACCTACACAGTTGCGTGTTATAATAATATATGTATATTAATAATATAATAATTTTTATATATATCAAAATTCCACTGCAAATAACGAATGATTGACACGTATCAAATAATAAAGTTATTTTTATTTCACGTGTGACTTTATTGTTTATATAATTTGAATTAATATTTTCTTGTCTTATATATGACATAATTTATTTATAAATATTTGTTTTGTTTATAACATGAAATGATAACAATGCGTCATGGAATTTAATTAGTAAATTTACACGTCATTTACGAAAATTTACAATAAGTTTACTTATTTTACAATCAAAATTTGGCATTTTATCCATGCAATTATTTATCTATTACGTGGAATTAGCAAGTCACTTTTGAAGATATTGTAAGTATAAAAAGTAAAATTTTAAGTTGTTTTAAGTATAGAAAGTGCTCTTTTATGTTATTGTAAGTATAGAAAATAACATTTTAAGTTATTGTAAGTATAGCAAGAAACTTAATAAAAACCAGAATAATAAAATAGTAAAACACATCATACCAAATGAAATATATCTTTATTTCATTAAAATTACAAAACAATTGCATTTAAATATTGAAAAAGTACAGTTAAAAGTTTACAATCTTTTTTTTGGCGTGTTTGATATGCAAAATATTTCTGGTTGATAGCCATCTTGGCCTCGAGCCAACCATCTAAGAATGGAAGAAATACAACATCTATAAACAGAATAAAAAAAAGAATAAATCATTAAATTAAAAAAAAGTTATACTGGATTCAGGAACGCGATCTGTAATGTTGACCGTTTAAAAACAACACGAATGATCCATATAATAAAATCACTTTTTTGTGGATTTTATTTAATCAATTGAATCAACTTAAAATAATTTAAAAGATTTTTGACAAAGTCATAACATTTTTAACAGGCTTTATGGGATCATTAATGTAGATCATATATTTTATCCAAGCGATTTTATGAATTAACGTGCAATAATATTACATATACAATACATAATTAGAAATGTAAAAATCTAGGCTATATGACAGGGCAAAACAAACATTAAAATATTGAACATATTTGTTATACAATAAACAATAAAATTTTCAAAATGAAGAACGACACAAATATTAGCCAAAATGCCAAAGTGTTAGCTCATACCACAAAATAATTTTATAGTATATACCGTAAATTGTGTTATCTCTTTCAAAAATAATATTTTATTTTGAGATAACTACGTTTTTTAATTATTTAAAAATAATTTTTGCCATGATCCTACAAACAGCTAAATTGATACCTAGTAGAAACCACATACTAATATAAATTAACAAACGTAGTTATCTTTACAATTTTGTTATATGTACTGTAATTTTCATTAAAAAGTAGTTCGCTCAAGTCAAATTTTATTTTCATAAGAGCTAACACAATTTACGGTATATCATTTCTTTTGAAGTATGAGCAACACCTTTAAGCCAATTTGGCTAATATTAATATTATATAGTATTATTTAAGTGTAAGAAATGTCTAAGTTAAGATTATTAATTTATAAATTATTATTTGATTAACAACACATGTCTACAAACATGCTTTTTAAAGATTTTAATTTAATTTAGGTATAAAAATCATAATACAAAACACAAATTGATAACAATTAAAGTACAATGCAAATAGGTAAAGAGGGCATCAAGTTTCACGATTAAAAAAATATAGTTTTATTTAGTTTTTCTATGCCTTGTACATGTACGAAGTTTTTATATAAACGAAATATAACTCATGATATGAGAATATAATCCATTTTTTGTAATTTAATATCATCTGGGATCGTATAATCGTAATAATGGCCAGTTATAATAATATTGTTAAAAACTTTTGCGAATTTTTCCACAATAGTAATATATTACTAAACAGTTAGAAATTGTTAAGCTTTCTAAAATAATAGACTTATTGTATATGCCAGGATTGATTGTAAAGTAATGAAATTAAACATGTTTTACAAAAATGTATACGAAATATTTGTTTGCTTTTCAAAAGAAATTCTTTTAAAGAATGGCACTGATTTAGTCAAAGCGAACACAATTTTTGGGAAAAAAATCAATGTAGATATACAGTCATGGCCGAAATAAAGTATATATTTAAAAATATGACACATTTATTTTACAAAATTGTTTACGTACTTGTTGAAGTGTACGAAAAAAAATGTATATACAAAACTCAAGTTTATTCTATAACGGGTGAAACTTTAACCAGTTTCGTGGAGTTATCGAATGCGATCAGGCATGGAGTTTACAAGGGTTGTTTGATAATTATTGTCCTGCATTAGTAAATCATGCTAACTGTATCTAGGTGTCAGATAAAGCTCATCACTAGGGGATGCTGCTGTACTTCGAAACCTGTCGTGGTTCGAAAAAACATTAAATTCCCTTACTTCAAAACCGAAACTGCCGTGGTTCAAAAATACACAAATCTGTCAAATACCGAAACTGCCGTGGATCTAAAAATACACAAAATTTCCGTACGCAGAAACTACTGTGGTTTAAAAAATACACAAATCTGCCGTAACTGCAATGGTTAAAAAAATACACAAATCTGCCGTGGAAATAAATAAAAAATATTTTTAATAAAAAAATAATATAACTGCTTCGTTAACATTATAAGGTATTTTATTATTATGCTATGGAAATTGTGTATAAAAAAGTAAAATGTACATAAATATAATGGCTATTTATTCCATACTTTAATGATTAAAATAGTACCAAGTTGACTTATATACAAGACAATATATATGAAATATTGTACTTTCATGGTTCTATTTAAAATATTCTTTAATTAATTTTTATATGTTGGATAAGAAGACAAATATTTTCGTCAATATAATTATATCTTTTGAATTTTTCTGTATTTCCCTATTATTATTTATTTATTCGATAGTTTCTAGTTTTATAATAGTATTAATTGTAACAGAAGAAATAATAAAACACAACATTTTCTTCGATGTATATCATCACGTCATATATTATGAGACACTTTATAAATAATCTTTTTTTAACATCTCGTAAATATTAATTTACTACTGTTATATAATTTTAAGTAGTAAAGTTATCCACATATAGGTAATTTACTATGGCGCCATGGTATAATAACCAGGGTTGCAATATATTCTTCAATTTCAACTCACTAAAGGTTTACATCTTCATATTCACGTTGTTTCTTTGTTTCCATTAAGCCCCAAACATTTTTAATCGCGTTCAAATCCGGACTAAATGAAGGCCAATGCAATATGGTGATACCATTGTGTGAAATAAAAGCTTGTGTGTGGTTTTCTGAATGAATCGGAGCATTGTACTGTTGCAAAATGCCATCAGATGGTATGGTTGTGTACCTTATGGGTAGTAGATTGTTTTCAAGAATGTCAGTATATCTTCTTGCATTTAAATTCCCATTAATTCTAATTAGGTCATTGTATCCTATGATTGAGAATGCACTCCACACCATTTATTTTACATGTTACATTGTGCCTCAACATAAATTTAGTATAAAAAAATATGTAATATTCGATTATAAAAATTTTGGTATCAGACATCATTTGCAAGATAACTGATACAAATCTTTAAAAAATCGTAGGTGTATTTTTGTAGAAAATTCATAAAATCATAAAAATCGATAACATTGATAAATGTCGAAAACTAAATTCTATTTTAAAAAGTGTTAGATTAAACATCCCGCAGATTCTGTTTCCAGAATTTCATCTGACTCGAATAAAAAAGAATTTTTAAAATCGTAGGTGTGCTTTTCGAGAAAAATCAATAACATCGATATTTTTCGTAAGAAATCGATAATCGATAAATGAGGTTTTTACATAAAAACTTGCTAACCACTAATTCGCATTAATTTGATTACTTGATTATTTTTTGTGCTTAATAAAAAAGAAATTACGTTAATTGGTGGTGTAGTTTAAAATTATTACAACTCTCCTAAACTTGGAATCTATGGTGTAATGTTCAACCCGAGCACCACGTATCTTTTAAGGAGTTCTTTGATTGGTCTCTATATTCAGATGAAAGTACCTTGCCATAACACGAATCAACAACAGATTTGTAAGCATTGAAGGCGGCGACGAAATTATCATTATGGCATGCCAAATTCTAATTAACATCCAAAATGGAAACCTTTCGCAAAAGTTGCATGCAGGCATTAATTCCCATTAAAGTCACCACCATGTTATGCATCTTGTTGGGCGCCGCATTGCCGTGTCCATTCTTCCGCCATGGGTCAAATTGCAGTCAATTAGTTAAACATGACATTGACTGAACCAATCATGAGGTGAAGTTCCTGAGGCGGGATAATATCTAGAATAAATTTTCCCCCCTTCACCCTTAAATATGCAGGGATGAATTACATTTGCATTATTTTTGGCACTCTCCTTTTTACGAACTGCCACACTCCGCGACCAGTAAAGTCTTCGCAGACTCTTTAGCGTGCGAATAGAGCCACATTTGTCTAAGATGAGATCATCTTTCGAGACGTCGCATGAAGAGCATGGATGTAAGCAGCTGTGCGACATCAAGCCAATCATGATATTAGCCAACTTTAGATCAGCTGCAACAGTGTAGGGTATACGCAAATCATGTAGGCCCAGTTTCACCCAACAAGTCAGAACAATTTGGAAATTTTCCTCCACATCATGTAAAAGTCCGAGCAGAATAAATGTATTGACGCTTCCGTCCTTTAGTGTTTCTGAAGCCAATCCATCCTTGTACAATTATCGTTTTGTCAGGTCTGTGGAATGATCTGTTGACAAAGAAAGTAAACGTTTGTAACTTTAATATAGTATGTAACTTTAACCAAGGGCGTGTGCAGGGGAGGGTTTCATGGGTTCTCGGAACCCCCCTCCTTAAAGTTGCTCCCCTTGAAAAGGTAAAGATTCACTCGTGAGAAACGGATCTTCAAGTGAATTACAGAATTATAATACATAATAAGTACATGGTGTTATATAGTTAGCTACAACTTTTAGTAAGTAAATTTCCAATATTTTTCTCACTCTCCCCGTATTCTACATATTATATAACAGCGTATTACATCCACAAATATTTAAGTAAGTATTGTACAAATATACATTATTTACACTTTAATAATACGCTTCCCTGAATAGTAGTACAACTAAATATGTAGGTATGTATTCTTACCTTGAGCGATGATTTGTAATGTTAGGCAGATCTTGTGTAGACTTTTCCGCGATAGTTTTGTAGATGTACTTCGTCAATTACACTGTACTATTGATATCGTTGCAGTATACAAAAGGACACAATACAATTTCACATGTACTTTTCTTTGACGATTCTTTCACGAAATGTGTGTCCTGTGCGAGAAAAAAGTAACTGTCCAAACGATGATTTATTTTGGCAATAATTTCTTTTAAGTTCACTTGAAGTTCGCAAATGATGCGCTAATTTAATTGTAGCTCTATTTAAAAAGTCCATATAATTTTGAATAGTAACCATATTGTCACTGGAAATGATTTTTTTAAACTTTTGCTGGAGGTGGTGAACCGAGAAAAGCAGTGTCGCTCAGATCAGGTAACAAAAATGAGGGAGAGAAACTCCTTTGTGCCGTGTGAGACTACGCTGGTAAACGTGTGTAAACTTGTCAACCTGATTTCATGATATTTTTTGTTACATATTTTGCATATTTTACATATGTTACATATGTTACATACTATTTACATGTTACATAAGTTACATACTATTTACATACATTTTTTATGTAAAATGGAATTTTGCATATCTTGGAAACTATAGGCCACCACCGATTGTGTTCATTCTTTCGGTAGTTTATTATCAGTACCATCAGAAATCATTTGGACTTCATTAGAATAGTAGCAATTTTTATAGAAATTATAGATATTCTAAAAAAATTGATTTTTATGTAGCTACTTATCGTAAGGTTCCCAGTTTTACGGAAATAGAATTGGACTAATTTTAAACTACACCAATTAACGTCATTTCTTTTTTATTAAGCACAAAATATAATCAAATAATCAAATTAACGCGAATTAGTGGTTCGCAATTTTTTATGTAAAAACCTTATTTATCGATTATAGAATTTTTACGAAAAATATAGATTTTATTGATTTTCTCGTAAAGTACACATACAATTTTTAAAATTATTTTTTATTCGAGTCAGATAAAAGTCTGGAAACAAAATCTGTGGGATGTTTAATCTATCAATTTTTAAAATAGGAATCAGTTTTCAACATTTATCGATTTTATTGATTTTCTACAAAAGCACACCTACAATTTTTTTTAATTTGTGTCATTTATTTAGTAAATGACGTGTGATATCAATTTTTTTTATAATCATTAATTAGCAATTTAATTTGACAACATTTTTGTTCCAGTACACCGTGATAAAATTGATTAGAACCATCGATCAGGCAAAATCAGCTCACCATGTGCGACAGATCTATTAGGAACACTGCATATATAATCCTCTTCATATCGGCAATTCATTGGTCTACAAACATAATGCACAATTGATATTCCCCTCCAAATATTGATTCGTCCAAGCATACAATGTTTCCCAATCTCTCTCTCCCCAAACCAAATTTTCTTCAGACCATTCACATCTTTCTTCTTCTTCTTCTTCCGGCTATGGACAGAAGTTCATATCGGAGCGTTTGTGGCGCCCAGTCCTTTTGTGGAAGCGGACTACTGTGTCAGGATTGGATTGGAGAACTCGGAGATCAGGTTAGGGCCTAGTTTGTTCGTCCTATGGATCATATATGTTGGACAATGGAGGAGATAGTGAGTAGTATATCCTCTTGTTTGTTGCATAGAGGGCATTCAAAGTTGGTATTTTCCTTACCCCATTTATGTAATGTCGCTCGGAGAAATGGGCAGTGGTTGATTCTTAGTTGGTGCAGATTTAAGATTTCCTTTCTTGTCCACGTGTTGTTGTATTTGAGGTGAGCTCCTCCCGTGGTAATACGGTGGTGATGTGTTGGTGGGATATTGTTGTCTTTTTGCTCTTTCATTCATTCACCTCTTTGTTGTTTGTGTCGTTCTGTCATCTTCGTTTTTCTAGCTGGTTCGAAAGACTTCAGAACTACTTTCAGCAAACGATCTGAGACACGACGTCTGCTTAATTCCACATTTAAGTCTTGTTTTATTTGATTGGCTGAGGCAAATAGATTATCTCTTGGGACTTAAACAATCATGGCATCCACTTCTTCGGTTGTCTGTTTCTTCCGACCATAACGACTTCGATTCACTTCTTGTTCGTCTTGCAACATCATATTTGAAATCGATTATTTCTTATTTTTTAAATGGGTACCTTATTTCGGCCATGACTGTATTATTAGAAATAAAGTTAATGAAATAATACATTAAAGTGAAATGCAAAGAAGGTTAAACTGAAAGTATCAATATTGACTAAAAAGAAATTAAACAATTTCAATTAATACAAAGTTTTCGTACCTTAATTACTTGAAATATTTCCAACTTATTGTCCATATTGCATTTTATAATCATATTGTCACAACACAGTAAAATAAATAAAAGCAGAGAACGCAGTAACAACAGACCACAACCACCTGCGCAGAAAACGGCACACTAAAATGAACACAAAAAAATATCTTAGAAGAAAATTTCTTGGCTTGGCTAGCAATTGAAATTTAGACACAATATAAAGTTATCGATTCCATATATAGCTAGTATGAGAGCTAATTAAACAAAATCTTTAATCATATTATGAGAAAATTGCTTGGCTTAGCTAGCTAATGAAATTTAAATACTGTCATAGAACTATATATACAATAGTTATATTTTTATGGATACTGTTAAGTGATCGATTGAATATGTATATCAAGAAGTATGCAAAGAGCCTTCGTGATAGAATTAGCCTATAGTGACATACAATAAAGATTATTTAATTCTGTACTTATTTATACTTTATTTTGTAGTATTAATTGGAGATATATTAATCGCAATCAATTCATTTAATAAATGTTTATTATTATCGTTATGTATTATATGTTAAACGATATTTGTAAGATTGTTCATGCCATTGAACTAGTTCAATGGTTCATGCTATGTATTATATCTCTACTTAAGAGTAAAATACTTTAATTATAATTACTAATCTTTATTATGAACATAAGTCATTCAACTG
>JAUZND010005000.1:0-11413 GCA_034780555.1 Coelogynopora nodosa
TTCCCAGAATATTTGAAAATTTGCGCGTTTAAAAATAATAAATAAGGGTCCTTTTAAAAAATCTTCAGGAACATAATGTGTCCGACGGATTGCATTACCCGACGAGTATGGTTCTCGTCAGACGAATTGCGTTATATATTTTTGAACGTAATTGGTCAGATGAATTGTGATGGTGTCTAATCTGTCTGACCAATTGTGTTCCAAAAAAAAGAACGCAATTCATCCAACGAGAACCATACTCATTGGGTAATGCAATTCGTTGCCAACAGAAATTTTGTTTTTTGAAGGGGCACAATTTCCACCTCAACTCCCCTATTCAGAATCATGGATCTGCCCCTGGTTAATATAAATATATTATAATTCATGGTTACGTATAAAATATGCAAATGTTATGCAATGCTAAAAATTAATATATATTATGTAAAGTTTAATATTAAAACTATATAACCTATTATTATTATACTAAAATAAAATATTTTGACTGCAGGGTTACCAACTCTCATGCATTGAGCATGAGTCTCATGCATTTATAACCAATCTCACTCTCTCATGCTTAACTACTATAATCTCACACATACATGGTCCATGATCTAAAAAAAAAAGTTAATCATATTTATATGTAGTAGTCCCCTATTATTCAGAGAACTAGTAATAAGCTTTAATGTTATACAATTTGTTCATTTGACGGTGGATGGATTTTCTGTTTTTTGGTTTAATGTGTGTCTAATTAATATAAAAGCAAAACCATTCCTCACTGTGACGCCTAACATTTATCACATTATGAAATTGCATATAATATTCCTTATTGGCAATCAGAAAATCGATAGCCTGTTGCAGTTGCAGTTATCCAAAATTTAATACTATTATTAAACAGTAAAAGGTGCATTATGGAGTGTTCTTATTACATCTAATTAGCTTAAATTTGTGTTAAAACCTTCGGCCCAATAAATTAAACCCCCCCTTAACAAAAACCAGTATCCGCCCCTGATTTAACAGTGTTCATATTTTTTTTTAATCTCATGCATTGGCTATCCTAAATGTTGGTAACCCTGTGACTGTATCATACAAATATCTTGTATTGCATACATAAAGTATTGAAATAAATTTTTGATTAAATTTAAGACAAAGAATCATTAATATATTATAGGAAAAATATAGTTAAAAACAAATTACCATTTAGTTTTACATTAAACAGGCATGATTATTTTCTGTATTTTTTAGTTCAAATAGATCATTTTTCAGAATCATTCAAAACTACAATAAAATTCAATGTCAAGGGGGTGAGGGTTATCATTAATTATTGCATTAATTTATGGAAATTTGGCCTCTTCTAAGTTCTATGTCTAAAGTCTATGACAGACAAAGGACCTTTTCTATTGTTGAAAACATTCCTTGTTGGTTTTGCACTTCTGTAAGGCTATCTTACCACTTTTTAAACAATATGTCATCATGTTTCAAACATCAGATCCCATAGCACATCTTCTTCATGATAACAATTAAAGCTCCTTCAACAATTTATGGTGTGTTTTGTAAAACCAGAGTTAATTCCAAAAATGAGCAAAGATCTTGTTGTGCCATTATAAGACTCCACTTTACTCCATCAGCATGTTTGGTTCATTGTAAACAAGACTTGCCAAATATTAGATCCATTTAATATCACATCAAAAATTGCCTTCATCAATGTTACTACTGCCTTCAAATAATGGCATGCTGTATTTACCTATAAAAAAAGATGCCTGTCAATAAAGATTCTGTCTGTTCTTGATCCTGCTGAACATGGTCACACCACTTCAATGTCATTAATGCTGCAAATTTCATCAATTATCCCTACTGTTATTTCTGACACAGATCGAGATATGTTTGAAATAGAGGTTCAAAATTTTCATTTGAATGTTTCACAGCAATGTCTGCAACTAAATAAAAATCAGTGGATGGATGAATGGTGGAGCAGTTCAATGAACAATGAATATCCTACATTATATAAAGCTGCTTTGGCATTGCTTAAATTTTTTCACAGACCTGAAGTTGAAAGTATGTTTGAGTACCTATTATGGGAGATATCTTAGATCCCCAGTCCAGCCATTTGAATGTTTCCAGTCTCGGCACTATTCATACAATAAAGTATGGCCTCAAGGCCAAGTCAAAATCATCAGTCAACTATTTTAAATTTTCAGATGTTGCCTACAATAAAGTAAACTCCAAGTTATACCACAACATGATGAATGCTTCAAAACAATATCAGGAAGAGTTGTTAATGGCATCAGAAAATAGCCAAAAAACTTAAAGAAAAGCACCTATTAATGGTAACTGCCATTAAAGCTAGAAAGAAACATCATCATAAGTTATTAAAATGGCTGGCTGCTAAAAGGAAGAACGTCTAGATGTGTAAAGAACTGTGTGCATTTCTTAACACTACTTCTATATTATATATGCATATATATACGAAATATAAGATACTCATAATGCACACCATTATGGTGACAAAATAAAAGATTAAAAAAATTAAATGCTACATGGTGTGGCTCCGCGAATTGTGCAGTGGGTGGCTATATTTCTGTATTTTTAAAATAGCATGAACATCATGTCTGAGGGTTGTACCTAGGCTTAAAGAGTATTAATTTTTTTTGTAATTTCTTTTTTATATATATATTATGTATAATTATTTTACACTACATTTGAGTATAGCATAATAATTTTCTCATTGATCTAAAATTGCATTGCTTGCCTAATTCCTTGGATATTATTACAAACTACTTATTATTTCTACTTACTTAAAATGCAGTCAGATATTAGATGCCAGAATATTAAAAAATATATATTACAGTTATTACAGATATATTACCTGAACTTCAGCAAGCCCAGTTAAAATAATTTTAGATTTAAACCTTGACATTGTTGGTACTTATTAGAAGCTATGTCTCAGCTAAAAATTGTGTTACTCCTCTTTTTTGCTTCCACTCCTGTCCACTTTTCTTAGCTCTTGTAATTTTAGTATTTTTTATCTTTAATTTGACTAAACTCAATTAACTACTTAAGCAAGGATGTCATGATAAGGTGACATGAATATAATTTAATAGACTTATACTAGACATGTTTTATTGGAGCACATTTTTATGGGAATGTTATTTATCAGGCCCCTATTGTTCATTCCTGACCAATGTATACAGTCTATTTCACTGTTGATTGCTGACCTCTGTTACTCTCTCTCCAGTATGTTTACAAATAATTATGAATGTAAGATGTGTCATCACCTATTCTGTTATTTTTTTAAAGTATATATATATATATATATATTACAACTTCCTATACTCAATGTGAAGTATTAGGCTTTCATGCCAAAAACAATTGTAACTAACTATAAAGTAACTTGTTGAAGCTACTTTGCACATTATATTCAATTAAAATTGATAAAACTCTGTGTATTTAGATAAAAGACTGAATCTTCAACAAACACATGTGTATTTGGATAAAACCTTCTTTATTTAAATACAACTTAGTGTTTTACAAGAAACACAAAGTATATCATTTTGACCTCTCTGGGCCACCATAATATGACAGCAATCATTATATTTTAGTTGCTGTTCAATAGGCAAATTATGAGAGTTTATGAAAGGGATTTTTCTTATATATACACTCACTTTAATATACACTCACTTTCATGAACTCTCATAATTTACCTATTTGAAAGCAACTAAAATATAATGATTGCTGTCATATTATGGTGGCCGAGAGAGGTCAAAATTATATACTTTCTGTTTATTGTAAAACACTAAGTTTTATCCAAATAAAAAAGAACTATGTTATCTACTCTGTATTGATCTGTGATAATTGACAAAATAATGCAATTAAAAAAACTTGTATATTTTATAGAAAATTTTTAACTTTTAATATTGAACTAAATATGATTGAATATAATTGATATTTGGATTATTTTTTAATTGAAATGCAGTTTATTTTATTTTATATGGTAAAAATTAACCTGTATTATTTTGTTCATAGAAGTAAACATTTATTTTAGGTATCAGTATATATTATATACTATATATCAGCTAATTATTAATGATTATGCAAACATACTTTCATGACATATTTATTATACAGCAATATATTATGATTATGTTAGTTATATTTTATTGTCTATAATTATTTCTACTTATGCAAGCTATATTTTATATGTGGCTCAGAAATAGGTGTAAATATCCAATTTTCAAAGTGTTCAGGGCATTCAAGTTATATATATACTATTGAGAAGTCATGCATACAATCTAAATTCAGCAGTCAGTGAGTCAGTTTTGGTATATATAAGTCCATAAAATATATAAAAGTCCATCCCCATATCGCCATGCCTACTCATTTGTACTAGTTGAATGCAACAGATACATACTGCATATACATAGTGCACTAATGCAGGGCAATAGAGAGAGAAATGGAAAAGAAAATGAATACACTTACACTAACGAGAGAGAAAAAGGCTGGAGGTTAGAAGGGAAAATTTCTATATATATATCCTGCACTCACATAGTGCAATTAACAGTGCAAAAGAGAGAGAGATGGAAGAAAAAATTAACACTGTTGAGTTACATTTTACATTTATACTAACAAGAGAGAAAGAGGCTTCCATTTTACACATTTGCTTTGATTTTTTAATAAATCTGCTTTTATTGTTAAATGTAAGAACATTACTATGAATCTCAACTCAGATTTCTATCCTGTTGATTTTGCCATTAGTAAATTAATAATTATTTGATCAATTTCATTATCTTTCAATATCTTCTTTATTGTGGAAAGTATTAATGTAATACAAACATTTCACATAATTTTAACAACTTTAAATAACATATTTATATTATGCTATATAATTTCCAGTATTTATTTAAAATGCGTTTTTGTAATTTTTATTTTTTGTCAACATAAAATTGAAATTAATTCAGTAACCTATCATTGTTTAAACTGATTTATAATTAAATACTATGTTATAGTAAATTAACATATTCTATTCAAATCCTCAACATCACAAAAGTCAAGATATTAAAATAACTATTTTATAGGACTAAAAACACTATTATTTATAAGAAATTAAATATTTTAAGAATACCATGAAAATCATTGCACCAATGAACAAGTTATAAATAACTCCACAAAAATATTTAATTTTTTTTAATTGTCATTTCAATCATTTATTTGGTAGAAATTATAGCCTGAATTATAACATATTCATTATGCTGATGTTCAATATGTAGAAGATTAAGATAAACTAATTGTAACAACAAATAAAAATAATGATTATACTATTGAAATCAAAAGATTTTGCAAATATCTTTGGTTATGTCATAATCCATGTTCACTATATTTATCATTAATTGTCTATATTCTTATGAATTTATTGAATAAAATTACAATTTTATGTTCATCTTATATGCTATTATTCTGTGATGTGCTTAGTCAGTCATTCACAACTGATTCTCCTATTCATTGATTCAATTATTCCATCCTTTGCAGATTCACTTATTCAAAATTTAACTTTTAGTTAGGTGTTTGTTTTTATTATGCATTTTTTTATTTGTAGCATGTTATTGAATTCAGGTAGCTCCAATGTTGCATATTGATATTTCAATCATTCCACTTTTATCAATAATTGATTTTTTTAGGAAATGACTATTTTATTTAGATCATGTTTGTTTATTTAAATTTTATTAATATTTGAAGCAAAGACAGTAGGATATGGAGACACGCCTAATGAATGTTATTTGTGAGAGTTTGATTACTAGCTTTGGAGCTCCTAATAAAAGTTTCATATTTATTGTAGAACTTTTTAAAATAATTTTACCTCTTTTCTTATTGTGAGAAGGTATACCTATTATTGAGGAAATTTCCATATAACACGCCTGCAATAATAATAAATACATCCCATAGTTTTGTGGTACTTATAGTTTCAGTTTTCCTGCACAAACATGTTTTTACTTGCCTATATTTTTTGTTAATTTTAGTTTTTAATAGTAAGTATAACTATTTAAAATAAATTATCAGTAAAATTGTGCATTTAGTAATATCATATCAGTAAACATTATGTGATTTTCAGTCTGATTTATGCATATTTATACTTATTATTTATTAATATTAATTTTAGTGGTTTTTAGACACTTTTTTTCGCTCATAGTTGGCCAACAATGAAATTGATATCATTTACATTTTTGATCTCCAATCAACTACAGGTTGTGTTTTGTCATAGGATTTTTCCCATTTGTTGATTTATGATTGTTGAAAAACATTATTGGAGTATTCCTATTTTGTATCAAACACAAAATGTGCTTATTAAATAAAAGTTAAAGAGTATTCATCATTTATAAATATTCATACATATATCAACAGCATGACCTATATATTATACAATAATATTAATACAGTAATTACCATATTAATACTGTTTGGAATACCAATGTGTACCTTTTTAATATCAAACAATGAACAACAACATTTGATTACATCAAAGTAAAATAGATAAGTTGTATTTTTTTTAATGTTTATCTAATCTATATTTAGTATGGTCTATAAATTTTGAATTCCTTCAACTTTGATTTAAAAATGATCGTACATACTTATTGTTTGAAAATAGTCTGGATAAATATAGGCAAAAAGAGTAATTTAAAATTGAAATATTGAAAAAGAATAATGAATGGAAAATTTTCATCTGAGAAAAAGAAGTTCAATTTTAATTTGTATTATAGAAAAGACAACATATTGAGATGATACCTAGAACAATTATATCTAAATTTAAAATAAGTACCTAATTTAAAATGAAAAAATCAGAAGTTTTCAAGTGATTGGTGCAACTTTGTCAAACATATTGATGTGATAACAAAGACAAACCTATTGAGACTTTATACTGCAGCATAATTGGTTATTATTACATACAATAATTTATCATTCTGAACATACACCTCGAAAATGGTACTATTATACAACCTCTATTACTTCTGTTAGATTATGATTAAGGAATAAAAAGTGTGCACTGTATACTTTTACTATCTAAAGTTCTGCATAAGTCACAGAGGAAGAATGAGCCCACTATGAAAATACAACATTTTACTTTGTAATTGTAGATCCAAAAGTAGACTTTTATTCTAATCATTTAACACATGCCATTTTTCAGGAGATGAGTGGTGACAAGGAAGTTATCAACCCAATATTAAAAATTAAAGTAAGTGATCAACAGTTTATAATTAATTGCTGAAATTGTTCTGCTGTGTAACTGTCTACCATGTCTCATTTTCAGGGACATAAAGTGGTACCAGGAGGAGCTGGTGGGCAAACACGATATCGCCTTCTATTAACTGATGGATTACAAACACATTCTTGTGAGTTGACTACTTTCTATCAATAGTATATCCCATTTTAAATTTTGTATGGCAAATTTAAAAGGTAATTTTTTTAAAACATTTTAGAAATAGTTGCGCTATTTTATTCAATATAATAATTATTTATTTAAAAACAATTAATAATAGATCAAAATCGGTATGAGAAAGAATAAAACATATATTGTTGACAGATATCATTATTTTAGAATTAATCTAAGCACATAATAAAGGTTATAACATATAATTAGGCCTTCTGTTTATCATTATGTAATTGAGAACTATTTACTGTTTACATACAATAGTACCTTGTTATTGTAGCTGAAAATCGGCTCTAATATATCCTTTTTAATTTCAGTTGCCATGTTGGCTACTCAACTCAATCACATGATTGAACAGGGAAAAGTCGAAGTGAATTCAGTGATTCGAGTCAAGAAATATGTGTGTAATCACGTTCAAAACAACAAGTAATTTAGTCATGCGATAGATTGTTGATGAATATATTTCTAGTAGTTGACCTTTTTCGTTTTGATCGTGTTTCAGGTGTGTTTTAATTGTTCTGGAGATGGATGTACTTGGAGTTGATAACAGCAGTGATTCTTCTGAACCAGGTAGAAAGTTTAGAATGATTATTGCTGACAACACATGATAATATATGTTTATTTTAACCCATACATTAATTGACGTTGTTTCAACCTCAGACAACTTGCTGTACTATTTTGGATAACACAAATGCTAATTGAATAACATTTTACAATAATTCCAATCATCGTCGCCTCATAAATCATACTATAGACTAATTCATTGTTTTTTTATTAAATTGTTAAAGGTGTCTTCTTTTAGTCCTTTAATTGTGTTTCTTTTTAACTGCAGGCATGTTTTATTATAAATAACTTCTGCATATTTTTTTATTACTTAAACTTATTATGCATGATATATAATATGCTGTAAGGTTCTTAAAAACTCTAGTTTAAAAATTATTTGCAAATATTTCGGTAGTATTATTATATATATCTTTTTTTGCATGTACAATTTTTTCCCCATTTTATTAACTTTAATTTAACCTTATTCGTTGTGCTAGTCCCAAGTCATGCCATGATCTAACTTTTGTATCGTCATTCAATTAATATATACATATATTTATGATATTATGATTCATTATACTTATTCTTTAATGTTGTAATTAATGATATGACATGAAATATTTGAAGAAAAAAAGATTAACTTAAAAACTATATTTGGCTCACGAAAATTTTCAAAAAAGAACTTTGTAAAGATGATGTGGTTACTCTGTATTCATACTATTATATATAATAAGTTAATCATTTAGTACAAATTGTATTCAATAATATTACATCCTTATCTATAGTCGTATCTATTCCAAACGTATTTTTTTTACTAATAATTATATTATTATAATCGTTAAGATAAATGTTATTTCGCAAACTGCTTAGTTTGGTTGGCTAAATAAAACAAAGAAACTAATATATGTTATAAATAGAAATTACAATAATAAGTATTATAGTTTACAAGATACTGATTGTTATCTTAATTTTTGTTGTAAAGTTATCTGTAACACTAGCACCTCTGCACACCCCCCCCCCTCCACTACTCTCCCCAGTCCGTCAGCCTCTCCAACCATCTCTTCACTCCGCTGCAGTTACCTCCAACATCCCCCCTCGTACCACCATAAACGCGACTCGTCCCGCTCCCTCCACCCCGCCCAAGTCATTCGACCGCCAGCCCACCCAGGCAGGAGGTGGGGGTAAGGGGGGCACTCCAGGCACCCCCGGTGGGAGCAGTATGGGCCGGGTGTTCCCCATCCAGAGTCTCAACCCCTATCAGAACCGGTGGTGTGTGCGAGCCCGGGTCAGTCAGAAGTCGAGTATTCGCACGTGGAACAATCAGCGCGGCGAGGGCAAGCTGTTCAGCTTCACGGTCACGGATGAGAGTGGCGAGATCAAGGTGACTGCCTTCAAGGCGGAGGTGGACAAGTTCTTCGATGTCGTTCAGGTGTGATTGCTTCATTTTTGACTCACTGAGTCTGTTTGGTACATATTCCTGTTGTTATCTACATGGCAGATTTGAAGAGAAAGTCTACTTGTCGGTTCTAGTTGGGTTGGCATAATGATTTATATGTTTTCAGATGGACGGAAAATTCACGTTTACACAGTTTATCATAATAATCAAAATACAAGAAAAAATCTACAATAGAACATAATTATTAAGGTTTCATAGGACTCTCGAAAACAATTTATTACGAAATTTTTTTTCGAGGTTACATACTCGAAAGCTATTTGAATAATATACTTATAATATATAATACATAATATACTTCATGATGAAAAAGTAAGATCAATAAAACATTGAATTATAACCAAATAGTTTTCTTAATTAATTTTCAAATATAGTTCGACTTAACAATTATTTCGTTGCTAAAAATTGATTGGTTAAATAGCACCATATCGAAAAGGATTTTATTGAATGAGTTTTTGATTTATGGGTTAATTTACTTCGGAGTATGGTGGTACAATGTGTAATGTTACTATGAATATGAAGTGTTCAAATGGATATCTTTTATTTTCATTAATGATTTTTCTTAATCGGTGGCTGAGACATCAAATAAATACAATTTGTTGACAGCTGAGGCAGTCAGTCCTGTAAAGTCTACAATTGAAAACCAATTCAGTAAATTGTACTTAGCTATGTTGTTCTCTACCTATAAATAGGGTGTCCACATGTACATGAAATTCACGTATGTACGTGAATATACATGAATTTTAATAAAAAGACAAAATGTAAGTGAATTGTACATGAATTTTAATAGAGATACGTTAATTTTAACTGCTATACATGATTTTTTTAGTAAGTTATTAAAAAAAAAATTTTTTATAAGTACTACCAATTTTGATCTTAATACGAAAAGCTGTTGTCTGCGGCGCTTCAATATAACTTTATATCTTTCATTTAAAACCTATAAAATCCTCAGTTTTCGTAGCTAAGCACATTCATTAGGAATGCAGGGAGTTAAGCGACCCTGGCTTGCTGAGCTGTCATATTATATAAAAATAGCACATATTATAATGTATATGTGTATTTTGCTGTTGCCCTGATTTTCAGTGTACTTTAGTATTTATTGTTTATACACTCCTTATATTGTAAATTTATTTACCAAAATATGTACGTGAATTTTGACTTGTGTGTGTGAATTTTTTGGTTAAGTAGTGTGGACACCCTATATAAATCTCTTCCTTCTCCAACTCCAGCTAGAAAAGGTGTATTATATCAGTCGGGCGACCCTCAAGGCGGCCAACAAGCAGTACAACTCGACCAACAACGACTACGAGATGACACTGAACGCGGACTCTCAGGTGACTCTTGTGGAGGGGGAGGATACGAGCTCCCTGCCACAGACTCACTTCAACTTCGTGTCCATCGGCAAGTTGGACCAGTATCAGCCTGGTGACTTTGTGGGTAAGTGCCACAAATGGGTCTTCATATTAAATTTTTTTTCCAAGGTGCATTTTTAAAAATTCTGTTAAATGTTTGTATATTTCTTTTCTTTTGACTTACAGTATATACCGAATTATTTGTAGGATAAGATGACATTGTTATTTGTTCAACAGAATATTTTCTTACATATATGCCGATGGTTGTTGTATAAAACAATGACATAATTATTTAATAGGCATTTTAATTCCAGCTGTTTTTAAGCTATTTAAATAAGTGTGTTTTATAAATTTATATAAATTTAATTGTAACATTGGGACATAGGGTATCGAAACAAAGACTGTTCTAATAAACTGGGATAGCTACTGTTATTCGAATGGGAATTCGAATGCATTTACAACGCGGACATAATATCATACAAAAAATACTATACATTATAGTATAGTAGAACATAAAGTAATTAATCATATTAAAAGAAACTATTTCCAAGCGTAGTCTTTAACTTCTATGTCCTAACCAGTATATTATATTTGCAACTCGTTTAGGCTATTCTTGTAGACAGGATAGTTTTGCCGGATAACGGTCACATAAGTCGCTCTCTCTTTCTCCTT
>JAUZND010005001.1:0-11413 GCA_034780555.1 Coelogynopora nodosa
TTCAGTTTGGGCATGCATATTTTATAATATAAAAACATACTTTTTAGAGAATATTATAATGCCAAAAAATGTAAATGTTACTTACAAAATATTTAAAAGAGTTTTAAGTTATTTGTAATGTCAAATAAAATACTATACTATACAAAACGTTTATAGTGTTTAAACATTGTTTATTATTAAATGCAAATTACTAAGCTGATTCATTATTATCATAAGCATTAAAATATAAAAGCATATCCTTTTAAAATGGTTGCAAATAATAAATAATTTCGAACATTTTCAATACAGCTGTCTTTATGTCGTAATAACACCTGGTAGCAAATGTTAAATAAACTTTACTTTTTCGAATTTACACAATCATTATTATTTATTTATAAATTTGATACTAGAAATATTAATATACAATAATTCGAAAAACAGTGTGGTGAATAATACTGTATAATAAATATAAATTATACTAATTAAATATTATTCAGATGATCTCAGAGATTTTAATAAGATTATAATTTTCTGCAATAACGACTTGGTAGAAAACCACGATTTCAATTAAATTTTACTAAACATTCCGAAATAATACATAACTCGTTTCCGCACTACTATACTATTACATTATGTACTAATATACCACAATGGACTCTAATTGTGCAGAGCCTGTTCTCTCCACCCCCTCCCTTCCTACCCCCCATCTTCCACTCACTAGTAGGACAACCCTTGGTGGCAACAAAGCAGTAATAGCCCCTGGGGAACATGGCGCCAGTCACCTCCTGGGCGCAGCCAGTCACATATTTGCTTTTGTTCATGGACCATCCTTTCCGAGCAAATAGTCTGGTCTGCTTCCTGCAGCCGGTCCGCAGGTTTGGATGCCACACTTGCACCTCATCGCGATCTGTATGGAGCAAGTGAGGAAACGGGTGAGTCATATAATAGGATTTAAGAGGTTTTTATGTTTGATGAAGGTAAAATCATTTATTTAGACCAAAGTTAAAACTCGCTGAAAGATATTTTACCGAGTGAAAGAGTAATACAATATTAATAATATGTCCAATACTTTACAATTGAAATATAGGTAATCTTCACTATAGAATTTACCATAATGAAATTCATGACAATATAAAAGCAAAGAGTTGATGTTTGCGTAAACATATTGCATGTTGATAATGCATAAATATTAAATGCATGATTTAGTGGCAAACATTTGAAAAGGTTCATCTTTATTCTCTTTTTACCTAAACTGTTAACCTTACATATATATATCAAATAATTTATCCATATATGATGACGTATTTTACCATATATATATTCCAAAGTAGTTTACCCTATCTATGCGAAATTATTTAACACAACCAGCTACAGGTTGGTGGCCAAATGGACCTCTTATTATTTTTAAACTTTGTATAATTACACATATACGTAAACCAATATATTTTTCAAAGAGTTTGATTTTAAAGATTGTGTAACTATTGAAAAAAGTTAATTTAACGCAACTTCGTTTAATAAGAAACATATCATTCAATAATGTTACGATTTTTAATGTTTTAATTGTAAGTTATCATTTTAAAGTCTGCACGTAAAAAGAGAAGTATATGTGTATCACAAATTATAAGTTGCTGAATCGAATATTTGGAAAAGTCCCTCAAGCCTACATAGCTGCCTGTAAAGGAAACTAAAAGATCAGTTTCTGTTTTGATTGAAATTATGTAAATTTAGCATTAAGGAAAATGAATATATAATTACCTGATATTGGAGTGTATTCGCACTCATTCAGCAGACCATTTGGGGAGTATATTGAGGGCATCCCACGCATCGCCTTCACACGCTGACATATGGTGTTACGCATTCGGAAGAGACTGAACCCAACATGGGAACTCATCCAGTTGATCTCCACACCCACCGAAGCATCTGAACGGCAACAGAAGTCGCCGACCGCTTTGAATGCTGAACAGGAATTACAGTAAATTACAAACATGCCTTGTATCTAAAAAGGTATATATGTGTATCTAGTATTATAGGTGGAGAGGGGGGTTTCTAAAAGTTGGAAGTGGGAGCAGACAATGGTGTCGTTTTGTGAAACGAAGAAATGTGCAACGTTATAAATGTGCTCATTTATATAAGTTCAATGAAAAAATATTGTTATAGATATACAGCATATATTTAATATAACTAACATACGCACTACTGAAGAGATCCAATAAAATCGAAAAGAACTCCAATAAACTTGGTGAAAACAAATTAAATATTACAAATACAATTTTATGATATTATTACCTCTGTGTCGGCGTAACTATTTATATTTCGCAAATAATATGTTAAATTTCAACTTTGTTTGGTAATGAAAGCTAAAAGTATTTCAAGATAAACATGGTTAATTATGACCTATAACATGTACTATTCAATAACAGCAATGTAATAAAATGACGAGTGTATAATATGAAACAACTTTTAAAACATCGATTACGTTATCCAGAAATAATATCGAGACAAGGTGCCCAGGAATCTGTTGCTGAATTTGCTTGTCGACTACGTCGTATCTATAGAGAGTGCGATTTTGGAAATACGGCCGACACCATGCTTCGCGATATTTTTTACCATTGGTGTGGCTGACGATGCACTTGGAGAAGCCTATGAGAAAGCAAAGTCTGAGCGAACGGTCGTCTCAGAAAAGATTCTTTAAGAAAACGTCGCGTGGCGTTCAGTCGCACTTGATCGGAA
This sequence comes from Coelogynopora nodosa, assembly GCA_034780555.1. Taxonomy (NCBI): domain Eukaryota; kingdom Metazoa; phylum Platyhelminthes; order Proseriata; family Coelogynoporidae; genus Coelogynopora; species Coelogynopora nodosa. Next base: position 2,710 of record JAUZND010005001.1, read on the forward strand.
TAGGCGTAAATTAATATAAATTTATGTATAGTAATAAATATATAATTTAATAATTTGTTGCAAGCTAAGACGTGCCAAGAAAACAATATTAAATTCACTATACATATATTTCTGCAAACCCACGGGTAAACTTGTCGAAACATACTCGATCGTGTGGGAAACATGTGGCTCGATGATGTGGATCATAGCTCAACAAGAAGACATCAAGCCCAAACTTAAAAAAGTTCTTCTTGACTAATACTCTAGGAAGATTAGCTCGATCATAACTCATGATTTATCTACCAAGTTCTGATTAGGTGACTTGGCACCCACACTATATGCACTAACCTATTGAAGGACACTTGGAACCCATGACGCTGTAGACACAGTAGGACCCGGCGGGCAACTTTCGGGCATCCGTGTAGCAGACACTTACCGAGAGAAACTTCTTCCGGAGCAGGCGAATTGAGCTGCCATCGGGACACTCGAGAGAACGCGTCTTCACAGCAAGAATATTACTGGCATTGTTGCCTGTACGTGAAGGGGGTGGGGAGAGGACGTGTGTTATGGCCTTAACATCAGTGTAATAATAGTTTAATTACACCTTTCTGGTTAATACTGTGTTGAACAAAATGTAAATAATGTAAAAAAATATGTAGAAATGTGTATTAAAAAAACCAACATTGGTTATCTGAATATTAATATACTGAAAATTATTCCGAAAATAGATTTCAAATTTATAGGAATTTAAAAAAATTTAAAGCAGAAATAATGGTCGAGAGAAATTAAACGGAGAAAACATAACAAAATGAGGAATAATAGATAAATAATATTTTTTTTCAAAATAGAGTAATAATAAATAAGTATAGCAATTAAAAACAAATGCAGCGAAGCAGAATATACAAAATTTACTTTCATTTCAACTGTAAGAAATATGAAAATTAATCAATAAATGAAGAAATGTTTAAGTATAAAGGAAGACATTATAATAAATATATTGCCATTACAGAAAGAGTATGTGACGTTCCATATATCAAGAAAACATAAACTTCAACCAAAATATAATTTTGGAGATACATATGTTCAAAGATTTAACTTTTGTGCTGAAAAACCATTTCTAAACATGTACAAAAACAATGTAACGTATAAATAAAGGAACATTTTATAACTAAGCGATCTAAACATGTTTCAGTGTCATGTGATGTCATCTTGACTATCAAAGTGGCGTCCAGATGACATCATATTCTGAAATGTTTAAACTTAGGTCTATTCCATGCAATCATTAGATAATGTAAATTGATAAAAAATGTATTCTATATCATAAATGCTTCTATAATGTATTAATTCACCTTGGTAATTTCATTCGAATATGCACACAACATCCATTACATATCTAGTCGACAGCAGTTTCGTCTAATATATTTCAAATCCCTTTATAAATGTGGACTATGTTGTGTCGTCACAACTGTGTTAACGGATCAAACGAACTACATGATCAACTTTACAAATATGGCTGGAAATTGGACAGACATTGACATTATATATCCTTCTTCTTATAATTCCTTCTTCTTCTTATTCTGGTAACTATAATTACCAGAATAATAAGCTCACTTTTTGCAGATAATACTGTTGGTTCAAACAAAATCAATGTAATTCTTTGTTTTTAGCAATTATCACACGATTTTCACAAAACCATTACATAATCATAAACATCCTTTGTCTTGGCCACACCAAGTTAAATTTCGTTATTTTAAAAGTTGTACATCATCATCACTGTCAATACAATTGCTAATATCGTTTCAGATCATTAGAGGTTCTCCTTGGAAATGAAGAACAAAGATATTTCGTCACCAGAAATTTAGTGGGGACAGAATTATTGTTGAGTTGAGGATTTAGTCAGACCATATCATTTCGTTCTTTAAAAATATTTCGAAGATCACAGACTACTATTACATTGAGTTTCATCTTACCAAAAACAACATTTCCATGGTTGTTAAACACCTATTTAAGTCTCCAGAGTAGGAGGTCAAATGAAGGCGATATTGGTATACGATACGGTCCACGATGGCTTTTCAACTCAGTGACGATGGTATCCGTATGAGTATGAAATAAAAACTCTATTGTTCCACGAAACTGTCGAATGACATCTTCTGTCCTGAGACATAGCAACAAAAATCATCCGGCAGTACCAAGTATAGGATATTAAAATAAAGCTAAATCGACATTGCATGACTATAGCAGCTTCTATAGTCAACAGGATAGATAGCCCACCTCCCAAACATGTCTGTAGATTTTGTATTTATAATGAAATTGGTCATACTGTGAAAATAAATACAATGTGAAACTATTTGTATCAATATAAACTATAAAACAATTTATATTAACTATTGTAACCACTTATCATAATATTGTTAATTTTTTTTATTGTAATTTTGATATTTTTAACTTAACCATATGAGTAGTAGGAGATATGTCGACTCTATACCAAGACCCTCTCCCACCAATTGTTTAATTTTTTTTAATGTGAATGCACTTTGAATACACTTTGAATGCTGACCCAAATCCCGACTGTTCAGCATACTAGCTTAGTATAAATAGAGTACTGTTGCAACTTAAATTCATTCTGCTTTCAGCTCTTAACACGAACAGTCGTACTCGCCTAAACTTCACAATTCACTATTATAACAAAATTAAAATGTACAGTACTATTACTGCTACAATATATTTCAAAATTACACTTAGTCATTCACATAAAATTAAAATTAAATTTAGAAATCACGTAAAATTATTTTGATAAGCTTATTTGAATTCATGTTAAAAGCCAATAGAGAATATATGAATTAATATTAATATTCTGAAAAGTTCGCTTATATTTTTTCAGTCAAACATTTAATAATGAAATATAATGTAAAATTTATAAATAAACATAAATTTTACTTATGTAATCCAAGTGTTAATATCTTCTGATTCGTAGTAAAATAAAACACCAACATTTTGCTTCAATAAGTTCATAAACGTTTTTTTGCCCTGTTTATATTACCCTCTTTAAACTATCATGTAACAGTTGTGAGGAAGAGGCCATGCTTGTTTCAAATTAGAACAGAAAAAAGTCTTCTATTATCTATAATGCGGAAGTGTGCTAGAATTTCTGTTGTTTTATAGTTTTTTGGTAAACCAATATGAAGCCCACATATAGATACTTTTATTTTACCCAATCTGCTGTCAAAATGAACTGTCAAAAAAATACGTATATGGGTCACCAATTAAACAATATAATGAACACTATTCCTTACGTATAGGTTCATTATGTCCGTCTGTTTGTATTTTTTGTTACAGTATAGATACAGTAGAACTCTCATTTTTGTAGTTATAGTTATTTTAAGAAGAAAGTATTTGTTATTATAAGATTATGTCTTACGTTGTAGATTTTATCGTTTGTTATTATCTACAATAATCTGTACTGCATGAGGAATTCATTTTTACTAAAATTATCAAAAAGGTTTGTTTTGTAACAAAAAAATTGTTCTCTACGAAATGCATGTTGTAGCAATAAGTAATTCGCCATGAGCTATTATGACTATAACGATAAAAAGCATACGGTGCATGGTTTAACTTATAACAGTTAACAAGTTTAACCTATTTCTTAGTTAAATTAGAGTCAGGTATTTATTATATGGATTTTTATCATCCGACTAGGTGGTAATAAATAAATTGGTACTGGGTTTAATACTATTATTAACGTATTCATCTTTATACAATCTACATGGCATTACATATATGAATTTTGTGAAAGTTAGTATTAGTATTAATCAGACACCACTTCATGCAAGTCATCATGTCATTTTCATTCAATAAAAGACAAATAAAAGAAAATTAAGAGAATTCAACACAATACTGTAATACATTTTAATTACCCCACATTCGTCTTGGTATATATTAGATATATAATACTATATTGATCTATCAACACATATAGTTTATATGTTGTATGACTTTTAAATTAAAGTGTGTAGTTGTGTATAAAATAAAAAGTTTCAATAAAAGTTTTAATATTAAATATAAACGAATACAATTTTTATTTTTATGATATACGCTTATGATTTTTCAGTTTAACATTTAATAATTAGATATAATAAAAATAAAATTTATCCTTTAATTTTAATTTAAATTTAATTTACTTATGACATATAAATAATATTAGAAGTGCTATAAATCTTGAAATTTATTATGAATTGTAATCAGAATGAAAAACCTAATACATTTGGAAACAAACAACTCTTTTAACACAAAGATTACAAAGTAATATTACTAAAAGTTTAATTTACAGACAAATGTAAACATTAGAACCTTAATTAAAATATTACATATCGTCGAATGATGGATAATTTACATTTATTACTGTATTGTGTCGAATTTTTTAAAAATTTACTTGAATTTGTCTTACATTGAATGAAAATTGTTGGAACAATATATTAACAAGACATTTTTCAAATATAGTTTTAATTATATATATATATATACCATATATATATTTATTTATAATAACCGAATAACACCACTTAATTTTGAATAAATAATATTTAAAATAGTGATCAAATTGAAAAAAATAAAAAGGAATTCTTATAGTTGAAAAAGCGCTTTCGGCTTATTTATTAAGCCTTCTTCAGTTTCTAAATTTAATTACATAAATAATGTAGAGTAATTATCTAAGCCAATCGTTCAGCAACACTTCGACTAGTTTGTCCTAAATATAATAATTCACAATTAGTGAATTATTATATTTAGGACAAATTAGTGAATTATTATATTTAGGTTAACATGAGTTATAAAATAAATATGCGATTATTTCGCAACAGAAAAATATTTCTTACTTCGTCGATTAGATCGTTTGTTATTATCGTCAATAATCTGTACCGCATGTGAAATTCATCGTTACCAAAATTATCAAAAGGGTTTTTTCTGTCACGAAACATTTGTTCTCTGCGAAATGTACGTAGTAACAATAAGTCATTCGTCATGAGCTACTATGACTATAACGTTAAAAAATATTTACCGTGTATGATAAAACTTACAACAAATAACAATTTAAACCTATTTCTTAGTTGTATTACAATTTGGTATTTATTATATTGATTTTCACCATTCTACTAGGTGGTATTAAATATATTAATACTAGGTTTAAGACTGTAATTAGTAGCTTATTCATCTTTATACAATCTACAGAGTATTAAATTTATGGATTTTGTGAAAGTTAGTACTAGTATTAATGTACTACCATTTCATGCATATATATAATTTTTATGTGATCTATCAACACATATAATACAAACATAATGTATACTTTATTTTGAAATTTTATTAGTGAAATATAAATAATTTTAGAGGTGCTATAAATTTTGAAATAGATGATGAATTGTAATCAGAAAGAAAAAAACATTTTTCGTGATAGAACAAACCCTTTTGATAATTTAATAACGATAGATTATTCATGCGATACAGATTATTGAAAATAATAACAAACGCTCGTATCGACGAATAACATAAATACTCTCAAGTATTTAACGATTTAAAAATGTATAATAATATCATATATTGTATGTTTTAAAACATAATGTGATAATCTTGAATGATCTAGACAGTATCTTATTTAGGATATTTTAAGAAAATATTTATCTATCTATATATATATATATATATTTCAATATATAAATTACTGTAAATTAATTATATTTTTAAATCGAAGGATCCATGTAAACAGTTTAGTATTAAAATTTAATGACGTAAATGTATAATTGAATAATTTTCATATATATAAATACTATTATTTTTATATTAAAATGATGTTAAACATTACAATTAATTTATTCTTTCGTTTATTTATTTTTTCTTAGTAATTATGTGCAACAAAAATAACTATAGTTTCCTTGATGACTTGTTTAATGATGTAAATAAATTTAAAGAAACAATCTTTTGAATAAATTCGAAGAATCGTGGAGCATTTTTGTATTAAATACATGTAAAAACATTATTCTTTTTTGGTAAATAATCTGATATATCGTATGTATCAAATGTAATAATTATAATCAATATAGATTTATATTTTTGCTCTAATTGTCACAAATTTGAAATGTATATAAATTATAAGTAAAGTAAGTGTTATGTTAAAGGACACTATAAATATACAAATGTAAAAAATAATGCGATTTTTGATACAATGCAGATAGCATTCGAAGAAATCATTCTTCCAAAGTTTAATTTGAATTAAGACAAAAAAGGTAAATATATATTACTCTTCTTATCGTATGTATTGATTTTTAATGAAAATAAAATATATCAATATATCCATATATAGGCCTATGTATATAAATATTGTTGTTTCATTTTAGACTTATCCCCAATGACGTATTTTGATAAGTCAATATCAATAATTGATGCATGTAAAAAACATATTTCTGTATTAACGAAAGATTCTGTTTTCAACGGTGTAAATATTGTAGTCTATCCAAATTTTGAAAACGCCGAATTTAAATTTAGTAAACCAAATAAACGTGAAATGTATATAGGCCTATAGATATATATATATATATATCTTGCGTTCTCTTTTTCCCTAATTATATATATAAAATCCATATAATATGCAATTTATATTTTGTATGGTTATAAGTGTATATGTGTATACTTGATTTTGATAAATAAAATGAACCCTTTTGAGTTCAAATAGAATGCATTCAATTTAAATTAACATGGAATAAAATGATAAGTATATAATAAATTAATTTAAGGTTCTAAAAATGTTTGCATTTGTATGAAAATTAAATTGTTAGTTATATTTGTTAAACTGTGTAATCTTAGTGTTAAACGACATTGTTGCCAAATATATTACGTTTTTCTTTCTGATTACAATTTATTATAAATTTCATGATTTATAGCACTTCTAATATTATTTATATTTAAGAAGTAAATTTAATTGTAAATAAAATTAAATTATAATTCATACTTTAATTATGTCTAATTATTAAATGTGTCATTGTAAAATTATAAGCGAGCTTTTTAGAATCTTAATACAAATTCATAAATTTTCTATTGACTGTAGCAAGATTTTACATGATTTATAAATGTTATTTTAATTTCACATTTTATTGATCGTTTGATCGTTGAAACAAACTGTCACACCTAGCATATCCTGAAAGATTTACAAAACATAATGTATTTAATTGAATTTAACATACCCTATGATATATTATTTATAATTATAAAAATATTTAAAAAGTATTGTTATTATTGATTTACATTATTATTTATTTAATTATTTACTTAATATAATGTATATAATCTATAACGGTATAGAGTAATCGATTAATTATATTATAATATACAATCAATATATACATTCAAATTATATTGAATCAATATAAACTCACTAGAATATCTTTATAAAATCATAGAACTTACTCCTTCTAATAGGGCTGAAAACACATAGCGGAATTCTTAACAGATTTCGGCCCTCATCATAAATCGAATCCAGAATCAGTTGACTCGTTATGGTCAAGGCGGAAACGTTGTGCAGGTTGAAGTGGAACTGTCGGACAGAGTAGGAAGTAAATGTTGGACACTCAGCCCCGGAACGGATCAGGTAAAACCGACGCTCGGGGAACTTGAAAGGCCAGATGTGATCATGGTCTTTCATGATGGTGTCACCCTCAAGTTTGCAGCAGAAAATCATGATTTTTGTTATTCCAGAAATAGTGTAGGTATAATTAGATGTCCACAGAGCTGAAATTAAATATGAAACAGTAAATTTGCTTAAACAATAATTACGATTAAAATACAAAAATGATAAAAGAAAATATATAGTATGTTTATATATTTTTACCTGCAGTTTTTTTAACTTTAATGCAAATCTCCCTTTCTTTAAATTTAGTAGTTTAACCACACATTCAAAGGGTTTAACTCTCAATAAAAAATTAATTTACTAAATACAATGTTATAGAATACTGCTTGTAGAGCATCATTTATCTCGTACATACCGTTTAAGATTTTATAAAATCACAAAAGCCTCCTTATTGTATGATAAAATACTAAACAAATGTAAAAGAAATTAAATTAAAAATATATAACAAAATACTAAAATAAAATGATAAATTTCATAATGATATTTTTCATCCATCATGATTTTCTTAATCATTAATATATTTTTTATCTTCCTCCTCCTCGTCAAACGTTTCTTATAATAGAGATATAGCTCAATGACAATAACTTAACCCCATTATCTATATTATAATAACCCTTAGCTTACTATTTTTGAGATATTGTTATGTATGGTGAATATTATCAATATTAATACTATGAAGTAATATACTGACAACCAGAAACAATTACGAAAATAGCAGTAAAAATAATGACAGTATTGGAGAAATATCGTACTAATACAGATTTTCTACGCTCAAAACCTAAAACATAACAATTCCGAGAGTCTAGACTTTATATATTTTAGTATTTAGACTTTAATCATAGACTTTATAATTATTCCAAAGTCTTTGTCTCAATGCAGTATACTTAGAAACATAAACAGATTTAATTAGTCGTGTTTGTGAAAATATGCTAAAGCTGTTGATGTTCAATGATCAATAAACATAGTGTTATTAATTGTGTAATTAATTTATAGTAATTTTCTATAAATTATATTAAATGTTATAATACAAATATCCATTTCATTAATGTGGTG
>JAUZND010005002.1:0-11413 GCA_034780555.1 Coelogynopora nodosa
TTATATCTGTCAGAAAATACTTGAATTGAAAGCTAGCATTTTTATTTGACATCCAGTCGGTTCAGACAGGGCGTGATAGACACAAGACTTTATATATTTTTTAATTTGACGAAAGCTGTAGCATTACTTGTTACGCCAGAATCTTTGTTAAAAATCAAATTAAATGTGTGTCTTTATCAATTTAATATCACTATAGAACTCATTTTAACTCTACAAATAACTTATTGATTATGGTATGAAACAAGGTTGTAAATAATTGCAATACAGATTATAAATGATTCAGTATTAAAATATATAGAAGACTTATATAGATTTATATAAAACTTATACATTTACTCAGATTTATCATTTAGTTATATATATTTTAAAGTGTATTTAGAGAGAATTTTTCATAAACGTGTCTAGAGTTATACAACAATAATTTAATACTTTTTTCAATATAAAGTAGAGCACCAATTGACTTTTTTATGTAATTTTAAACATAAAAAATTCAGTTAGAAAATAAAATGGGAGACTATACTCAATTAAATTTAATCTAGTGTGAAATAATTTTTTTGCTACACAGCTGAGAAACATAACTTTTAAATGTTGGACTGGTACTACTGTTTTAATAATTTATTGCAAACTTCATAAAAGTATAACCTTATTGTTTTATATACCCTTCTGTTACAGTATATTGATCCATATAGAAGAATAAGCATACTTTTTATAAACTTACTCGAATTCAGTTTATTTTCTTATTGTTAGAGACATGTTGTTATAAATTTGTCCTGATACTACATAATAATAATTCCATATTATATTGTGAAGTATAAAAATGTTTCACCTTTCTATTTGAACATTTTAAGAACCAACCATTTAACAAAAAATCGTATATAACAGTATATAATTTTTCTGATAGTGTTTTCTAAACTGATCTTTTATATTAGGTTTAAATATCGAATTAAATTACAATTCATTTTAAAGTTAAATTTCCATTAGTATTCAAATGCATTCTTCAATGTTTTTGTGAATCATATTTTGAGATGACTGTGGTATTTTCTAAGATTGGTGGTAAAACGTACAACTAACGTTGAAAACTCACATTTTATACATTCATAATAAATAACATCATATTATGTACATCATCATATTATATACGATTGACATATTTAATATAATATAGGTCTAGAGCAGTTCCAAACATAGTTTACACTATTTTGGTATGTTTCCAAACCCTAGGAGTTTGTCCTATTTTGTTAACCTCAACCATCATTCTGTTTTGTGCGGGTTAAATATAATTTGTTCGATTTTGAACTAGAAAATTAGAATAAATTGAAACGACGTATCCGGTAATTACTAATGGAGAAAAACAAAAACTTCGAATTTAACAACAAATTATTCATTTAGACATTTAGCCTTACAGCTTCATCAGTGTAGGTAGAATACGCATTGCATAGTAACGTTCAAGTGATAATACACATTCATTATTCTCAAATAACTTGTATAAAAAGTGTTCTTAATGCTAGTACCTTACAACATCAACGGCTAATTTTTCACTGCCACACATTTCAATTCCTTTATGGCAATAATAATAACTGCCATATTGCCGAATTGTCTCTTAATATATAAATATATATTTTAATAACTAGCCTTTACAACGTATTTTGAGTAATACCTAAATACTGTCCTACACTTGATCATAACTTATGTATTGTATGGTAGCCACTCAAATATCTCACTTTTTGTATTAGTGTATTAGTTTAGAATAACACTGTTGCATTATATTATTATTTAAAAAAAGGGTTTTGTAAATATGTGTAAACTGCTTAAGCTGCTGGCATTCCTTACTGTAAAATGAAGTCTATTGAAATAATGATAATGTCGGTATATTATATTATATTATACGTAACAACAAATAATACTTTAAATTGATAAAACTTATGAGGCAAAAACATATCTTCATTACAGCTGTTCTAAGGCCCAACTCGCAACTTCACAAAATGTAGATTGTATTATTATTGTTCCAATTATTGCGACAGGGAATTAGTTTATAAATCTATTTCTATTGATACCCTATAAGTATAAGAGAGATTACTGGGCAAAAAGTGAGGCTGGCATCAAGGGAGGGGGGGGGGGGGGAAACATCGATGCATACAATGTTAGGATATAAACGTAGCTGTGTTTCTTATGATTTTTTAAATTAATAATATGTCTTTATTATGATCTCTGTTAAATTAGGTGGCTAAATCTCGCGAACCACATGCAAGTTACACAATAATTGAGGAATCAAAAACAAAGATTTATTTATTTGATAATAGGGTTAGTATACAGCATAAACAAATCGAAGAACACATTTCTGTAACACATAATACTATTAATAGTTTATTCCACATAATAAATCCAAAAAAAAAGAGTAAACATATAATTTTTTTCTGTTTTTAACACTTTGTAGAAAATAATTATATTTTTAAATTAATGTCTCATTAGACTTTGATGATGATATCCTTTTAATATAACATATATTTACATTATATATCATATTATATTATATAAAAAATGTATATTATTTATATTATATATTATAATATATATAATAAATATATGCACATATATATATATTGACAGTTATATTTTTGTATCGTATATTAAATAATTAAACTGATATTAAACTATAATTAAATTGTGCATATTTTTTCTTAAATTTGGTAAAAAAAGTATAGAGCATTTTTTGTAATTTTTTTGTTATTATTAGATAATATTAATGATGATTCTCTTTTAAATATATATTTTAAATAGGTACATAGTGTCCAATTCATTGATTAATTATGCATGGGTATGAATATACTGTAGTACATTTTAATTTATGATTTTTAATATTAAATGTTGCTAGTAAATAAATAATATTTACATATTTTATTGAAGTAAATTACTGTTTTCAATTATCAAATAAAACAATTATGATACTGTATTATATTTTGTCCTATTTTGGAAGAAATTGGCATCTGTTTATTAGAATATATTAGCATCTATTAACATCTAATCTAAAATTATCTGATATATTTGTTTCCAATTATGTTCTGCTAAAAAATATATATTAGGTGACAATTCAATTATAGTTTATGTAAAATATAACCATAAATTTGTGAAAATTTTAGGTTTTCTGTGAAACGCGGCCTTGAAGGCCACGACAATTGGATCAATTTTAGGAACATGTAGAAGTGCATAATTAGTTTCGTGGTGTCGGACGTTACGTTATTTTATTTTAATCATTATTATCATAGTCAAAAGATTAAAACAATTATATAATATTTTTATGTTTATTTGAAACTTTTAGAATTTAATTTAATAACAATTTTTGTGTATTATTGATAGATATATTCAATTAAATGACTATAATCATAATATTATATGATACAAATGAATCTTTACACTCTTTTCATAATGTTAAACAATTATTCTCAGTGCTGACTTTACACCGTTAATGACGACCAATTAACCCTAAAACTACTGATATAGTGATAATAATTAATTATGAATAAATTAGAACAAACAAATGAATAGAAGTGATTAATAAAAACAGCTGTACCAATGAAATACTTTTTAAACAATTTATTCAACGCACTTGTGGCTCAGTTTCTTCCGGGTATGGATACTGCAAGGCTTTCGTGGAAGGTTTGTGCCAAGTCTGTTTAGTTTTGTTGTCAATGTTGTTATCAGTCGAGAAGAAACCTTAACGAACATTTAACATTTAAAGAAGCAGAACATATTGATATAATGTTATCTATAAACATCGCCAACATAAATCCTATTTCAAGCGATTAGTGGTAAATATAACATTAGTGTAATCGATGCAATTCATAAAATGTAGAACTATTATTTATCATTATTAAACACATTAAACAATACTTTCAAACATTTTAATCTATGTTCTTATGATACTGTTATGCACTACAGTAAAATAATTTTGTATAGTTGACACAATTTTAACATTATAATAATATTTTGATGTTGGGTACGTAGATAAAATGGTATAAAATAAATATTGTTTTTGGAAAATAACACTTATATAATAAACATAGAGTCTACATTACGTCATAGCTTAAGATGATGCAAAGTCAATAAAAAAGATGATTGAAATGACAAATTTGTAGAATAAAATTAAGAAAACAAATGAGTTTATATAAAGTGAAAGATGAATGCAGGATACGTCATTTCTGTCACATAATCAGTTTAGTACTTACACACTACACGTTGTTTCAACTTTGCAGAAGTAACATAAATTCTTATTTTTTACGTTATAATCTGCTAACCTAAAAACTTTTCTATATATGATACAGACTTAAATAATATATATATATATTAATGAAGTTCCGCTATTTGTGATATAATATACAAATCATATATAATATAGAGGTAAACTTTTCACGGCTGCCGGTTTGAACGAAAGCATTGTGGCCATGGCCGGCTGATTAACCGGTGGCGCTGTTGGCGGCATCTGGCACGGCAATAACCGGTCAGACGGAGCATAGCCGGCGAGCACGGGCACGTGTACTGGGACAGCTGCTGCGGTGGAGCACTCGTTCCTCTGAGTTGGCCCAACCGAGGTAGTAGTGCAAGTTGCGGGTGTGGACAGGACGGCTACAGGAGCAGTACTGCACGGCGTAGAAGGAGCTGGCTGCTCAGTTCGCAGTCGACACTCCTGAGGGAAGAGTATTATAAATAGTTTTATATCGAATTTCAAAATATCAATAATGTATAGAAGCAAAACACGTGTGATATTTTATATAAACTTGTTCATGCTTTTCACGTCAATAATATTACTTAATTATGTGAAAAATAATTTGAAATAAAAAATATTTCAAAGTATTGTTTGTAATTAAAGTTTAATAATATATTAAATTTACAAAAATTAAATATTGACGTGTAAAATTTTTAATAAAGAAATCGAATTGGAAAAAACGCTAGATTTATAATAAGACAACTTCTATTTGACATTTTTATTGTTAAAATTTTTTTTAAGTAAAAATTATTTTAAATAATTGTTCACGCTAAAAAGATTTGAAAAATATTGAAAATGTAATACTTAACACAATATACCTGAAGCATTGATTGTAATTAATATTTTAAAAGTATAATTTTAATTTTAAATGTTGACATGTATTGTCAACAATGAAATCGAATAGGCATAAACGCTTTATATATATTGAGACAACCTCTACCTGACAATTTAACATGTTTAAGATATTATATTACGCAAATATTCGCTAAAAGTGTTTATCGTATCGCGCAAAAAATACTATTCTATTTATTAATTTATTTTAACATAATATTAAATTATCGTTTTTAACAGTTGATACAACTTTTATCACCATATTAGGATAACTGTAAATATCATCACAGATTTCAAAGTGAGAAATGTTTTTTTTTACCTTTTGATGTCCCAAAAGAGAGAATCATATAATATAAACCGACTGCAATGTAGGCTGTCAGACAGTTGATAAGTAATGTTCATCTAGGTGGTACAAATTATATTAAATATATACATGAAGTTGTTCGATTCTAAGAGTTATAGAAAAATGTAATCTCTTTCAACCTGTTAAAGATAGGTTCATCATTTTTCAAAATGTTTTAGCGATTTAAAAATTTAACTAGTGAAAGCTAACTGTAGAATAGGAAATAAATTTGCATAAATTTGAAAAATAAAAAATAGTCTCCCAGAACTAGATACCATAAAATAAACAATTACGAGAATATATATTTTTAATTTAACAACATATTTTAACTTTTATAGCCATCAATTATAATTATACACAGTTTGTCTGTCCTCTGTAATTCTTAGTTGTCAAAGATCCAGCATAAAGACTACGTCTGTTTGTAAAAGTTAAAATAATATGACGTTTTAAGATATATATATAACTTATTTATCAAAGCTAATTAAAAGCGCTTTTATGATAGTCATAAAAGTAAGACTGCAAACAAAAAAGAGAAAGTAGGTTAATTATAACAACTTGCACGATGACGAGTGAAATTGATATATTCAAAATTGTCATTGATATATTCAAAATTGTTATTGATATATTATATTATTGTTAATTAGATAAACAAAAATGTATCTACAAAACGTTACCAGGTTACTTTTAACAATAAGAATAAGAAAAATGTATAGAAATATACCTTTTATAATAAATAAATAAACTAAGCCGAATACATTTAAAAAAATCAAATCATATAACGTTTCAGTCCTTTTCATTGATGGCTTTAGCACAGATTTCAGTCAACTCACTCAATATAATGACATTAACATCTAAGTATCTAACACAATATAATAAACCTTTAACTAGCTGTTAACTCTTTACTTAAAAATTCAACCTCATTTCTTCGCTTCTATAATCTTCATTTTTATTTCTTTTTTATTGTTCGTATTATCTTTTCTGCTAAACAAATAACGGATATTTTATCTCCAAGTCGAAGTTCTAGTTGAGTTAATTAACAACATTACAAAAGTATGCTAAACAAGTAAATACAAAACCCATAAGTGAATTCTTAAAATATAAGATGGAAATAATAATAATAATATAATACAATATATTTTAATATAATTTCAAAAAGAAGTTCACATAAAAAGACATCTTAAACAATACTTTTAAAAATAATATGTTGACTATAATTTAGAATTGTATGTAAAAAGTAAATATTTTGGATAGACATACAATATTCTAAAGTTTAATTTGTTTTGCGTGAATAATTAAATAGCACTTAGGTAATTGTTAGTTATTTGCAAGGACTGTATAGATATTCGTTAAAAGTGAACTATAATTTCAGGACATATACGAACTTCTTTCTATACGTACAAATCTGAACATTTTATTACATGTGAATTATGTATATAAATTGCAGTTATTAAATTGTATATGCATGATGATAATTTTGATTCATGTGACTGTGAATATGACATTATAAGATTTCAAAAACTAGGAGATTAGATCAATAGCGTGGGCATAACATGCAACTACACTGTCTAAGAATGGAGAGATTAAATATACATATAAATATGTGTGAATGAAAGAAAAGGCCAAATTGCAGTAATTTTGTTCCTAAATCGAATGTAATGTAATTAACTCATTAAGACTGCAAAACAATGATTGTATAAAAATATGTTTTAACAAAGGACTGCTTATTATATATATAATACTACGATATAGGTCAATTGCTGCATGAAAATACCAACATTAATTATATATCACCGTAATATAATTAAATGAATATATACTTAACAAATTAAATAATTCCACTTATTTTTAAAATTACCCAAACTAATTTAGTCAAATAACGATTGTCAAATCCACTTTGTTTAACCTTTCCGTTGTGCAGGCAAAATTGACTTTAGTATTGTGCCGGTGATGCAAATGCATCATATTATAATTATATTGTATAAGTATTTACCTTATTATGTTTTAACCCTAAAAAAAATAATAATATAGATTATATGTAAAATTAGGTACATAACATTTGGTCTATAACAGTTCTGTTATAACTAAAATTAATGTTATCTTCAACGAAAAGTTTTGGTAATATCCTGATACAACTTAGCCTCTAGAATCTGAACATGGGACTATATCAGCTATCTTCTAAATTAATACATTAAAATGTGTGCATACATAGGTACATTATATGAACAATATATATTTCACGATGTTGAATAAACGCTTCCAATAATGTAATGCAATTCAAAAACTACAAATATTGATTTACATAAAAATATAATTCTAGTATTTTTATTAAAACGATATCCCACACTTAGCATTAATCAAGAAAACAGTGCCGTAATGTGTTGGCAGAGTGTACGTTATACCTTGGAGGCTCTATAATGTTCTTGCAGTGCACATTGATTAACACTTCATATTAAATTATATATGTATTATGTAAATCATATTTCATAGTTAAATATAAAACAAGTAAATTTTATTAACCGTATTGCCTCACTGTATCCATATGTTACTCGCATTAGTCAGTTAATTATGTTTACCAGCGCGCAGTTGATCCCTGTATAAACATTAAAAGTGCTGTTAACTATAATCTACTTAACTGCCGGGTCAATATCATGACACCGCCTTTAAAAATGATATCCTATATCAGATCAATTATATATTCATTATTAAAAACCAAATATATTAATCAGTAACAAAGCACGATTAAAACAAGACAGTTAAGTAAACCACATAAATCACCGAATCACATAAATCACACAATTCAATATTTCTCAAATTGGCTTCAACATATTTAATTATTTAATCAAATATAATCTAAACGTCCAGGATTAGTAGGTATATTAATAAAAGGTATAAAACTAGTTTTTTCTATGTTATTTATTGGCGATCTATATTTTTACAAGGAATGTTTTTATTCTACTAATTCAATCAATTATGACTCTTAATTAATTAAAAAAATCACATTACTATCAATCCCGTGAATTATATAAACCGCAGTTCATCTGAAATGTGCACTCTCACCCGGTCATCTCCTACTCCATGACTCTGCTCTCCCGGTGGAGATGTGACGCTCGAACTGCCTGCTGCTACCCCAACGCCAGCGGCACCGGGGTCGGTATGCGGGGGTATCGGCTCGACGAAGTTGTCCGGGAAGACTCCGGTACGGCCACTGGCCAACTCCCCCCGCCACCAGCCCTCGTCGTCCAGCTCCCGGTCCAGCACGGTGACCACATCCCCGGTGTCTAGGTCGAGCTCGTCGGGATTCTCTGCTCGATAGGGGTAGCGCACGACCACTCTGACTTGCTGTTGTTGCTGACCCTGGTTGCTAATAAAGTTGTTGTTGCCGGGATGGTGCACCGCCGGTGGGGGAGGCGGTGCCGAGGCTGTACAATGATGGTACAATGTCAATATTTTTTAAAACTTGAAGCGTATTACTGTATCCTGAGCATTTATTATGCGTATAATAATGCAGTTAAATCATAAATTAAACACAACTGACGAAATAAAATTAAGTGAACTGAATATTGATGTAGTATTCAATTTTTTATTCAATAAAAACTATGAATTAAGTGTTGGTTACTGTTTTGAAAGTGATACCATCAAATTTGTCTCCAAGGAAATATAGCTAAGCAAATATATATATATATTAGGGTGTAATACAGTGATAATAACATAGAGCATTATTTCATATTATAGAATAGAAGTTATATGGAATATATATATTCTACAATACAATTAAGTTATACATGAGTACTTGAAATGAACAAGGGAATGAAATTTAACACAAAGTATCTCTGAAACACAAACATTGTAGTGTAACAATATGTGGTTGTGAGAATAAGGGGCTGGCTGCTTAACAAACACTTCACTAGTTTAAATATATTCTAAATACTTAGTTTAATAATCTAATTATTAATACTATAAATAGTTACTTAAATAATCTCTAAATTAATTCATTTACGGCCAATCGCTTATTTCTCAAACTCTATATTTTTGACGACCTACACCTCACTCTGGCCCAAAACTAACGGTCATGTAGTACAGATGTAACATTAAAAAATGCTAGACCTGCAATTAAGTGTGCCATCATTGACATTAATGCCATACATTAATGCCATTAGTGTCACCAATTGCTTGTAATCAATATATGAAGACTTAAATATGAATATAGGTTCATAGTATATCATTGAAATAAGTTAGACCAGAGTCAAAGAGATAAAAAAACAACAACTGTAGGACAGTCCATGTAATAAATGGAAGAACATTTTTTGTTGTGGAGTGAGACTTAAGAACGTGCCATCGTTTGAAAAAAACAAGAATGTTGTGACGCACATTATATGGTGTGTAGTTTGGAAGACAGATTATTGAGCCTTTCATACATATATTGTTAATGTCCTGTATAATGTACTCGGGGAACCAGCAAAAAATAGTAACAATTTATTTACAAATTTAAAGTACATACATGTAATATAAATAAATGTAAAAAATATATAATAAATTTGAGTTAACAAAATATTACAAGTTTATAGTAAAACACATCACATTATAATTTAGTGACAATCTCAATCCTAATAAATATAAAAATGCATAATTTATTTCAAAACATAAAAATAAAAATCAACAGCTTCGCATATAAAAACAGATGTAAAAACACGATTGAATAATGAATATCAGCCAATATTTCATTAACAACAATATGTATTATGCAGCAGACTGAATGATAATATGTATTATTATATATATAGCGTCCCGTTTGTTTCTTGATAATGAATAAAGGTATATAATCTGGGTATCTACACATATTATTATTACTTTGTTTTATAATTATTTAAATGTTCTGTTTAAACGTGATCATCGAAATTTAATTACATTTTATTAGTGATTATGCTATAATATTCAATTTTCACATATTATTCTATATTTTTAGACGTGTATATTCACTTATGAAAAAAGACTTTTGCCTTTCGATTTTTTAATATTTGTATTTAAATACCGTTTTGTATTTTTATAATATTGTGTACATTTTTATGTTTTCAGGTTATTCAAATTTATGATAACTTTTTTAGTAATTTATTAATAAAACATTATTTTAATTTTCTGGTTTAAAAAAGTAAGCTTATATTATTTTTATTCTTAATTGAAACACTTTTCTGATGATAAAATATTCTCCAAAAAATAGTTTTTGTCGATAGTTGTTTTAAATATTATTAAAAATAATAATTTTGATCATGTTATTTTAAACACAAAATATTACTTGGTGGAACTATTCCCATTATTTTTTATCACGATGGATAATGTTGAAGTAAACAATTAAACATTAAATAAAATTGTTTTTAGTTATACAAATACAACTAATAAATAAACATTAATTAACATATATATTAAATAATAACCCCTGTCCAATAAATTCATTATGAGACATTAGTGCTAAACACGTGTATTAGATTAGTATACGAATGTATTTTTAAACTAGCAAGTTTATAAAAAAAGTTAATGGAGTATAAATGGTGCCATGACATTTGCCAATTTATAAATTTGCCTGTTTATGGTGCAGAGTATGATAATCGGTTTTGTTTAAATTAGGTAAAGGTGAATCAATTTCATCCAGGGTTGACAATATAAAAATGCAATTAATTTACGTCAGTTAATATAATACGTGCTGATTGACCCATTTTTAAAAATTAAAAAAATCTAACTAGCTTGAGTTTTCAATTAATGGAGGAGATAAAGCAAAATAATTATTAAATATGCATAGATACAACCAATTTGATACGTTTTTTCATAAGTCTAACAAAATAAACAAAAAAGTTTCATCTAATATGAGTAGTATAGGAAGAGTGGATTCGACCACACTTATAAATAGATTAATGAGTCATGGCTAAAAATAGACAAATACCTCCCCCCTACCCCCCCCTAACCCCCCTTTTTTTTGTTGTTGTATA
>JAUZND010005003.1:0-11412 GCA_034780555.1 Coelogynopora nodosa
AATTTGGTATAATTCCATTAACATTGTTTACTTACTCAAAATTATCCACATAGTTGTAAAATAGTTTGGATTTGCCCAACTAAGTGCATGTAATTGAAATATGTAAACGATTTCTTGAATATTACGGCGACGAATTTATTTGATTTCACAAAAGGATTTTAATAGAACAAAGTGACAGTAACTAATAAGAGAAATTCCGCATATATGTGCATATTATAATAATATATAGTTGCAAATCTATTGAATTATGTACAATATGAAATATTCCTTTAAAATAAAGGTATACATTTTCAGGCGATACATTAATATTTTAGCAAATATTAATATGTAAATGTAAATATTACTTATCAGTAACAATTAAAATTTAGTTATCTATTTTTAAATGGTGTAAATATATCCAAAAATAACCAAAATACAAAAAGTACGTTATAATCAATATAAATAAATTTACTATCCGATGGTGTTCGAAGACCCAGGTCAAATGTTAAAATAATTGATAAAATACCACCGTCAAATTGGCGATATAAATGATATTTTTCATTATGTATTTAAAATGTAATCGTCTATTTGACAAAGAGCTTTAGATAATATATAATTATATTAGAACGATTTACCAAAATCATCCAAAATGGATATTTTTTTTGAATAATCAATGTGGGCATACCAAATTTTTGTTGGGCTTCGTTCTCTAGCAATTCCTGCATTGATGCAACCTCTTCTAGCGACTTTGCAGGTAAAGTCATGGGGAAATCTGCGCCAAAATCTTTCATTGGGTATATATTTTTAGGGTAGTAACCTATTGCGACCAAAGTTAGTATGATGACTTACAAATAAAGTATAAATATTTCACACTACTTACTAATATTTGTGAGTAGCATATAACCTTAAAAATATAAATTAGTGTCTAATTACGTTATAATCTTATTTTTTAATTATAAATATTGTTTTTGGACCATTTTATTAATTTTGGACAATAAATGACGTCATTCGTGGCGTCATTTTGTTTTTAGTTTATAACTTTTGATGTTTACAACTTATGACAACCAAACTTGATATGATTACTCCCCAACATAAGTCAAATCGTTTATACTACTTAAATTAATTTTTTAAGTAGCACAAAAAAATTAAACAATAAACAAATTATATAGTAAAATAAAATTAAATAGATAGACTATGAGTCAGTGTCAATTTTTTGAAAATCGGTTGAAATACGAAGTTATAGATATTTTAGTGATTTACAGCGAATTTAATCGATTTTTTATTTAGTAAAATTACATTAAATAGATAGTCCTACCGAACAGCTATAAGTCAGTGCTTATCTTTTGAAAATCGTTTGAAATTTGACAGAGTTGTAGACATTTCAGTGATTTACAGCTGATTAAATCAATTTTGTTTTATATAGTAAATTAAATTAAATAGATAGAAATTTGTAATAGCTATATGAAAGAACCAGTTTTTTTTAAATCGTTTGAAATTTGAGAGAGTTTATATATATGTATAATTAAATTATAGTCACCTTTGTTTTTAGCCTATAACTTTTGATGTTTTCACTTATGATAACCAAACTTGATATGATGACTCACCAACATAAGACAAGCCGTCCATACTACTTTATTTTTATTTTTTGTAAGTAGTATAACATTTTAAAATTTTCATATTAATTTTGGCATTGCGATGCATTTAATTATTACCATATATTGTACAATCAGGGTAATTTAAATGACTATTCTGACTAAGTCTAGTTACCTCAGCTTGATTTTTATAATTTCAGATTGATCATATATACTCTAATGGTAGTAATCGATCATTCAAGTACAATTATTGATTTTTTTCTCCAATATGATGCATTATGGTCATTTATTGTCCGATCAGCACGCTTCCACCGCAACGCTCTACTAATTACCTTTAGGAAAGACGTACAATTATAGTTAGGCTTGTAGAAAACATACAAACGATGATAACATTTCATGATAATTTGGTGGAAATTTACTACCAATCGCAATTAATTAAGACAATATAGAACGAAACAGACAGTGTAAGTGACCACCAAAAATTTAAAAAACTGTTTTATTTATGGGAATAATAAATTATTTGTGCAAAACGACATATTAAAACATAACATTTAAAATCTTATTTAAATTTGTTCGTTTGTATAACCAAATAATATCATAAAAGGAAATTCTGAACATGAAAAATAAGATAAAATGTGCTTAATAACATGTATGAAAATATAACATTTATTGTAAATGAACCATGTTGTAGACCGTCAAAATTATTATAATACACACTTAATGATTAAACTTTATGATAATTTGGAGAAAATTCACTTATATTACCAATCGGAATTAATTAAGACAATATAGAACAAAACAGACAGTGTAAGAGATTATCTAAAATTTAAAAAAATATTTTATTTGTAAGATTAATAAATTATTTGTGCAAAACCTGATATTAAAATATAACAATTAAAATATTATTCAAATTGTACGTTCTGTATAACCTAATAATATCATCTTTAATTATTTGAAAAAATAGTTGAGTACATTAGGTCGGAATTCTAATATCGAAATCAACCTGATAGGACAATATAATGACCATAATGCATCATTTTGGAGTTAATGGATCATATCACAAAAGTTATAACCCAAAAACAAAAGTGACTATAATTTAATTATAATATATATATATATATATACTTTTCTTCTTCTTTTTTAAAACTTTTTAACCAATTTTAAATGATTTTCAATTTTTTTAATGTCACGACTATTACGAATTTATATCTATTTAATATCATTGTACTATATGAAAAAATAAAAAATTGATTTAATCAGCTTGAAATCACTAAAACGTCTATAACTTCGTTAAATTTAACCGATAATCAAAAAAGTGACACTGACTCATAGCTATTCTGAATGCTATCTATTTAATTTTATTTTAGTATATAAAAATAATTATCAAAAAATAAATAAAATAGTTTGGTACTAACGATTTGGCTTATGTTGGTAAGTAATTATACGAAGTTTGGTTGTCATAAGTTGTAAACATCCAAAGTCATATGCTTAAAACAAAAATGACGTCACGAATAACGTCATCTTTCGTCCAAAATAAAAATTTTTCTTCTAAAAACAATTTTTATAATTAAATAATAAGATTATAATGTAATTAGACAAATATTTGTAAGTAGTATAAAAATATTTATCCTATATTTGTGAGTCATCATACCAACCTTGGTCGCCATAAGTTACTACCCTAAAAATATATACCCAATGAAAGATTTTGGCGCACTTATGATCCATAATGATCCCAAAAAAAAAAGTTTTGTGGTGGGTAGGGGGGGATGGTCAAAGGTCAAGTGTTAGGGTCAAAGGTCAAAAAGTGTGCTCGAATCGACCCTTTCTATACTACTAATACGAAATGTTATGCACATATTCCAAGCAAAAATGACAAAAGTCATGAAGTATTATTGTCGTAAAGTATACGACCTACAATGTATATATAATTAGTGTGATACAGAATATTGAAAGAAGTTTTGTTAGAATTCTACCCTAACTATTGACAAAATAACCGCAACATATTTTTTTCGAATAGAACATTTACTATTTGATGATTTTATCTGATTAAAAATAGAAAATAAAAG
Organism: Coelogynopora nodosa; assembly: GCA_034780555.1. NCBI lineage: Eukaryota > Metazoa > Platyhelminthes > Proseriata > Coelogynoporidae > Coelogynopora > Coelogynopora nodosa. The sequence continues at coordinate 3,638 of JAUZND010005003.1, forward strand.
TTAATTTTTACCAGACTAACGTCTACTGACAATAAAAAAATTCATCACAGGTCTTCGAAAATCATCCATTTCATAATTTATTCAAATTTAATAATTTATTTCCCCATATTATATTTCACAGTAAATTAATTTTTTCAATCAACCATTTTTTACGAAACATTTATTCTATATTCCTGTAATTAGTACAAACCAATTATTTTAAAAGTCTTCAATGTAAACTGTTAAAAATAATTTCTACTAATATATGAATTTCAATTAAAATTTTCAGTTTTAATTTTATCCAAATAAGCGAAAATATGTTTATTACGTTTATTATTATGGTTATTTACGTTATTTTCATAGAAATGTAACATTTTCAAAGACAATTAATTGAATCATATATATTAATATTTTTTAGATATCTTATTTAATTCGTAATAATATCAATATTATGTTTTCGGTTTGCAATGTTCCGTCGATTAAATGACATATAACACGAATACAATAATAATTATACTTAGGCCTACATTTATATGAATACTATAAGCACTCTAATATCTATTCTATTCAAACTTTTTGTAACCGAAGCTGTATAATATTCAAATTTAAACAAATTTAGTTAGAGTTGCAAAACTTTTTTTATAGTGTATACACTATATTCTGTTAATGACGACCATAAAAAGGTCTGATATTGTGAAATAATTTTTAGTGCAATATACCTTTGCGGGCTTTTTATCATGAATTTTTAAATAATTTTTATTTTTAATACCGACTTTTACTTACATGTAGTATTTATCGCATAATCCATAGCAAACTATGGTACACTGTAGTTTATATGTATTATAATTTATGGTATAGAATGAAAGTGCGATATTGTTTTAGATAGATATGCTAAAACAATGTTTTTTGCCAATTATTCTTAGGTACATTTTTATTTTTTGTAATTTATACTTTATATGATTTTATGTGAGTATATATACATACCTGTAGTATCATAATAATAAATATATTGGACATTTTTGTGTAGTAATAATTATATTAATAAATGAATAATCGATTTAAAAAGAAATATGTCAATGCATTATATTATTCAGCGACTAATTAATAAATAAAAGTCATAAAATAAATAAACACACTTGTTGTAAACTATATCACACAGCGTACAACGTCTTTTCACGTTTCTACAAATATATGGTAGCATACTATCCTATGTAATTTAGGCATATTTAGAGTTCACGGCCATTTATTATTCTAATGTAGCCTGTTGAGCGTGCCCATCATTATCGTTTTACTCTTCTTTTATCGTTTAAAAACTAATACATTATTAATTTCTGTGTAGCAACCAAGAATAGTATTATGGGCCTGATGTATTTTTCCTCGCTATAATGATAATCACCTAGCAGCAGTTGCTATCAGTTTGGTAGGCTATCTATTTCTTTCCATATTTGCATTTAATCGTACATAGTCACATTATTGCTTCAATCGCAGCATATTTCAAATACAGGTAAATTTTAATCATTTTTATTTTAAAATAATTTTAACATTTAATTTTTGTAGCAAATTTAACAGTCGCAAACTGAACAATACATAGGCAAATTGAAATAGTAATATTTTTTTATGAACATTTATAGAAAAATTACTTTTTTTAATAACAATTTATTGTACAATTAGTAAATCATATTATTTTTTACAAAATACATAATTATTCCTGTTTGTTCTATGCATGAATAAGAAATAATTTATTAACTTAGCTCCATTACATAATCAACACTTTATCCGCCAGTTCATTGACGTAACATTTCTTATTAATATTCTATATATTTTCATTTATGTGTTCTATTATTTAAAAATGTAGATCTTTTTTAGATATTTACAAAAATCCCATTAACTCAATTTTGAAAAGGCCACAACTAATTTTCAGATAAAAATTTAGGAATAAAACATAACTTATTATATTTGAGTTGTTAAATTTTTTAAAATTAATTTTAACAATTTAGTTTAGTTTATATTTTAATTAAAAATTATTATTAAATAAATATAAGAAATGTTTTAATTTTGAATTTTTTAAATTATAAATCTAATAAAAATTTACTTGTAGGTTTAGTTACTTGAATTTTTATTTAATTAAGTTACTATAAACATAATTTTATCAAGATCATTTATAATATTGCTATACATATATTTAGTTGATGGTAATTGTTATCTTACTGCACTTAAGCTTTCAAGATCATTTAAAGGTTTAAATAATTTAAGAGATATAGATTTTTTATTAAAAATATTGTTTTGTAAATATGTACAGGAAGTAATTGATATATATATACTAGTGTTATTTTATTCATATACAGTAGTATATAAGTAATTAGTAAATTATTTTAATAGCTTGTATGTATTGAACAGATAATATATGCGCTAGCTCATGAATACACGGATTACGAAAACACATTAACAATTGTTACATACAGTACATGTATTACTGCTGATGTATTTATACTTTTTCTAAATATTTTTCTCGAATAAAAATTTAAAATGCAATTTTCGTATAGTTTTTCACCTTTTGAGCTGACAAAGGATCTTTCAGGTGAAATATACATCTAACAAATCAAGTTACAAAAAAGATCACCAGAAAACTGTAACAAGAAGGGACATTTTATATCTATTGTATGTTGTACGAATATATTATAATATTAATTTTTTTAATTGTATCATTATTTTTGTTTTGTTTATTTGAATTTTTTATATTATCATAGTTCTCATTTCTTTACCATCACCAATACAATGGCGCGGCGGCAGTTGCCGGCCGAAACATCGGGTACTTCTAATATATATTTATCACATTATTTTTCTTTTTAATATACTAATATAAAAATATATATATATGAGCCTACTTCTCGAACTATTATACTTCAAGGTTATGATTGATATATTTAATTAGGTATTATTAGTAGATTCTACTTATTAATACGTGTTGCATCTTAACTGGTGCTGCGATAGAACTAAGTTGTTTATACATTGTTTGAAGGAAACGTATTTACAGACACCACGAAAACTGTTGAACATTGCTTGAATCAATAACTTTACACAACGCAAATAAGGAAAATATTCAAATATATACATTAATTAAAAAGTTATTCAATAGACGATTAACCACAAAACAACTAGGTATATATAATGAATATAATATAATGCCGATATATGGCTAAATTATTATAACTTATTAGCCAAAACATATTGTCAATAAAAATTGAAAATAAATATATAGAACTGTAATAATTACAAAAATATATAATTAGATCAAATATACACTGTGAGTTTATAGTACTGTTTTTTCATTCTATATGCAATTAAAAACTGAGTTTAAATTATATGTCAAATAGTTGAAATGTCAAATATATTAAATTGTTGAAATGTCAAATATATCAAATTTAGAATCTATAATTAAAACGCTACAGTATATGTGTTAAAATTAAAATAAATTATAGTAATTCATTTATAGATTTAGTTTTTGTAAAAATTAGATCTAAGAGATCAACTATTCCATTTTACATATTGATTATGATCAATTGAAAAGTTTTAAATAATAATATTTTACACTTATTTATTAATTGAATAAACTTGTTTGTAAACTTTGTTTAGTTAAAATGCTGTTCAAACTTTTTATTTATTTTTCAATTAATATTGTCATACAACAAATTAATTTATAAAAAATAGTACAGACCTATTTGGTTTAACGATAACATAGTATTATAATTATAAATATATATGCAAAAAGTGAACATCAAATAATTTATTTAAAATAATTAATTGAAAAGTAGGCTATATGTATTATCGGGATCTAGTATATTGTATGTTCATATTTTAACATTTTACTTTCATTTCAGAATGAGTCAATTAGCGTATTCACACTACGAAGATATTTTTGCTTCAGTTCCCAAACCGACGGTAGATTTCAATACCTCTATGACGAAGGTGAGTCCATATCAAATCATTCAAATACTAAACTTGCTGCGCATTTAAGAGAGTACATACAATGTAGCAATATTCATCGATTAAATATTCACCGAATAAAAATATTCATTGATGCATTCGAATTATCGATGGATATTGCTATTGTACCTATTTTTATTGTTAAAATCTATAGTTTATTACAGTTTTTTAAAATTTATTTATATAATTATTCCATTAATTTAAAACATTAAATTACTGAAATTGTTGCATGAAATTCATTCAATTGCTAAGAATAAAGTTAATTACAATAATTATAATATAAAGTTTAATATTACAAAATTTACGTAATATTTCAATCTTAAATCTTTTATCATTAATCAAAAATCTGAAATCAATTTAATTCAATTTTAACGTATTATAAAATTCAACCCTTTATATTTAATATTGCATTGCTTTGTTTTTCCTTTATAATTTAGAATGCTAAAATTAAATAATATTTAGATTTTCAAAAAAGTTTTATTTCTATCAAGAAATAAATAATAACAAAAGTAAATATTTAAAAATTAGACATAATAAAATAATTATAAAACTTAAAATAACAGTACAATAAAATCAATGACTTAAGTTCACGAATACAAGAATAAGTAACTCAGCTTATAGTTCCAGATTATTATGATGCACATCTAATTAAAAAATATTATACATTTATTGATATTATTATTTAAGTAATTATTATTATTATTATTATGAATGCACCAATTTTGTCTACATAATTCTTGAAAATATTTTATACAGAGTGTCTCAAAAGTTATCAAACCCGAATGGTATTTTATTCAATACACTGACTCCATAAATGTTTGCATTAAATTAACTATAAAACCATATAAATATGTTGCCTTATAAAATATGTGCTGAATTGTAAAATTAAATATAGTTATATATGTAAGTAGAATACATAGTAATTTAAATAAAAAATTCATCGGTTCAAACAAATGCTATGTATATTGTAATTACCTTTCATTGTATAGTACACGTATTCGACCAGTCCATTCCAAACGACACCACAAAGATCTCCAACTTCACAACAAACTGACCGCGTCAACAGCAGCCAAAACACCCTTATGGCTCGGCATGACTTGACGCAATCATCCCTAAGTGCAATGTCATCAGCATCAGCCGTGTCTAGCCCACTCCCTGTATTACCGACCTTGAAAAATACTTCGAGTAGTAGGTGCTGCAATCCCGTGATGAACGGGAAAATTTCTTCTGCTATGCAGTCGAACTCTCCGTTGACACGGTCCCTAAGTTTACCCCGAATTCGCTGCGGTCGTAACGGGAGCAACTGGAAAAACATGCAAACGGCTTATACTCACAGCGGAGATGTGATGATGTACATTAGTGGTACGTGTGCCATGCACCTATTTGATCGCTTTATAATTTCAAAAGCCATTGGTTATCTTCTATTTATACACATGCGAAGTATTGCTGCGCAGGATCTAATTTTTTAATATTTTATTAAGAACATTATTTTTAATGGCACAAAGATATTGGAAGTGTTCATATCCAAATTTCTTAACTTCAAAATAAATTTACCTTAAAAAATCAGGAATCAAATAAATATTATAGGCAAACAAGCGCTCTTTAAAAAAGCGTTCTTAAAAAGAGCGCGTTTATAAAGTTTAACAATTTTAATAAATAATATTTTTGAAACCAAAATTGCTATAAATGATACATTTAATTGCTATTCAAATAGTTTGTTTGGATTATTCTTTAACATAAAATATTTTTTAAGGGCTTAGATACACGATGAAAAATTTTGTAAGAAATTTATAAGGGAAACATGCTAAACTCACAAGTAAAAATTTTCAATCAGAAGAAATTTAGTTAATAAATAATATTGTTTATTAGATTATTAATTAAAATAGCGAAAAATGCATGCAAACTCTGAGTAATTTGATGTAAATTAGAATATAAATCTATTTTTGTAGTCCGTGAAATATTCAGAAATCAGCATTTTTTCTATAAATATTATTACTTATTCTTAACAGTAATTTTCAGTTTTAAGGGAATTATTAATATTAAAATATATAATATGATAAAGATATCAATTAAGTTAATACTTTGATTCATTCCCTCATTTCTAATTATCTGCAGCATTAGCTCCGCTGTCAAAACCAATGAAATCCGCAGTCGCGCTGAGTCAACCTGCAGAACAAGCCCACTTAAAAATCGATTATGGAGCCAACCGGCTGGCCAATACTACTATGGGACCAACCCTGCTAGATCTCAAGTCGGCGAGTTATCAAAGATCCAATATCGATAATCTAATTGGTCGAAGAGCCGGTAAGAAGTATTCTTCAAATTCTGGTCCGAAACGCAAACTTTTATATAATTTAAATTGAAACATAGACATCAGAATTGGGAAATCACTTTTGGTGAGAATCACTAATAATAATCTAAATTGGAGAGAATTACTAATAATAATCTAAATTGGAGAGAATCACTAATGTAAAATTATTAAAACGCACTTTATAAACAGTTCAGACAGTTTATAAACACAAGTTTTGTATAATTAACTTGAAACTTTATAATATTAAAACCTTTTTTATTGTTATTAGACTCTTTTAACTTATAATATAAGTTATATATAATAAAAAAATGGTGCACATATTTGAACAAAATTTCAAGTCAATCTAAAGGCAAAGTAAGTTCAGATTAGAAACATTTGACAACACCTCATTCTCCTTACTTTGGCTTATTATGTTGCAACTATCAGAACTCTTCTGGAAAATCTTAAGTTTACAATATCTGAAAATGAGTCTGTCAAGGCTGCTGTATTACCTTTTTTAAGTATTATCTTAAAGAGAACAGATACTCAGATGTATATAGAAACAGACGATAAACTGATCAACATTTCTTCGCTACACCAACAACACTACTTAGCCATCGAAAAGTAAAAAATGTACTTAGAAAACTATATAGAATACTGAGACGATTATAATTATATCCAAAATAAGGCTAAATATATGCATTATAAAATGCGACAAAAGTAAAAAGAAAACTGCAAAGCTGAAATGAATGGAGGCTTCGCTCTAAGCAATAGTTTCCAGCCTCAATAATATTGGAAAAAGATGAAGATATCTCTATATCAGATTAAAAGTTAAAATAGTGCAAGTCATGATTTTCCTCATTGCAACATATGCTGCTGAAACCTGGACCCAATTGCCTTTAAACGTTGGTGCTTGGGAGGCATTCTGCATATTCGTTTGAGCAAGATATAAGTATCGAATAAAACATTTTCGTATACATTTTATACATTTGCACTTGTTAGAAATGTTGTAGTCTGACTTGCACTCTTGTGTGTGTATTCACTTGTATTCGCTGTGGTCGTATTATACACAACAAACTTTTAATATTAACTGTTTATTGATATTTCTTCTTGTTTTACTGTAGTTGGTTTTTTGGGGTAGTTTTCTACACTATTGCGACTAAATCTTTAATTAACTTTTGTTTTTTAGTTTATTTTTTACAAAAATGTGCATCCCAACCGACATCTTATAAATGTATTTATTCGTTGGAAAAATAAAACACTAGTGATAAATATATAAGTAGTATTTAAAAAAGCATATTTAACCATTTTGTTTTGTTATACAAAAATGATTAATTCTTCCTTTTATGGAGGTCGCTGATCAGGATTCTGATGCATTGAACAAAGGACCAAGACAGTTGTTTCAAAAAGAGCAAACCATCTGTTATTGTCTATACATTAAATCCAAAATACCTTTGTTTCTAACTTAACTGGTTTAGTAATCTGGCGTGCCAAATAATCGGGGGGGTTATAATAATCGAGG